>JAADXQ010000005.1:0-104459 GCA_023337915.1 Pythium angustatum | reverse complement strand
TCCCAGTCCCAGTCCCAGTCCCAGTCCCAGTCCCAGTCGCCGTTGATGCCGTCACGATGGATCCCGCACGGGGGCGCGCGCGAGCTGTTCGATGTGTCGGAGACGCCGACGTGGACCGTCGTGGCTTCTACAGAAATGGGCATGAGCATCCTGTTCGTTAGTCACACATATAAGCAGGTAGCATGACCTCTCGACTGCAGCAGTACCCGATTGGTCACGCTCAACTCAAACGGGCGAGACGCTGTGACTTTCGTAAAGTCTTTTCTTGGCTGCAGCGACGCGAGTCTGCCACCAGAACATACACGTCAGAAGGCGGCATCGTTCTTCCTGATTCCTCTGTGCGACTACGTACTTGTGCTGTGCGCGCTGAGCTTCCTCCCGTGCGCGCCCCTGGCGTGCGAGGTGCAGCAGAATCGAGTTCTCTTGGGACTCGGTCGGGTGCAGCGGTACCTCCGAGTGCTCATCGTCGTAGTCCTCGTCCCGACATCCCCCGTGACCGTGACACATGTCCTGATTGGCTCCTCGTAAATCCACCGACTCGATCGAGCGCACGGTGTGTGGCGAAGACACCGAGTACTGCGACGACGAACACTCGGAGCCGCCTCCGTCGCCTACAAAGTCACGCGGGGACACGGCATAACTGCCTCGTGGCACGGTCGCTGAGGACACGGCAAGCGATGTCGACGCCAGCGACGTCTTGCGCGACTGTGCGCCTGGTCGGTTGATCTACAAATCGCCAGTATTGGGTCAGTCCCTACGTAGGCACTGGACTGAGGGCGAGCGACGCCGCGCACCTTGGGCGCGAACGTGCATTCGAGCTCCTCCTGACCGAGCAGCTCGAGCGTCTTGTGCTCCGTTTTCTTCTGTCCGTGCTGCTTCCACAGTAGCTGCTTGTCGTAGATGGCCACGCCAGCGTTAACGCCAGTGGCAGCGGCAGCCGGCACGGCCACAGGTCCATCGAGCGCGACGGCGGTGCGCCGGGGAGACGCCGTCGAGGACGCCCACGCCGTAGTAGTGCCATGGCTGATGCTGTTGCGAGAACCATGATGATCCAATGTCATGTGCGACGTCTTGGAGAGCGCTACGGTCGAAGCCATGGCCGGCGTCGGAGGCGGCGTGGGCATCACGGCCAATTGTGAGCAATTGCGACGCCCTTTCAAGATCCACGGAGAAACCATTGTTCTGGGAGTTGATGTTTTGTATGACTTCATGTCTTGATGCCATTCGTAGATAAGGACTGATCTGTTGTGGTGACTCTGGAAAAGAGTATGTCTGCTCTTTTGGTATTCATGGTCTGCGATGTACTTCATGTGGCTTCAGTAACAAACACGATTTCGGCTATCGCGTTCCACAGGTTGAAGCGTGTTGAACCTGTACATACGGGCGATAAGTCAGTATACTCAGTGAACACAAAAGGCTACACTCGGTATACCAATTTTTACAAGGCGTTAAACTCAAGTCAGTTTTGTGCAAAGTAACCTCCCATCCTGGCTCTGGATAGTAGTCTAGCTATGAATGGCACTCCTCCTCTTCGCTCGCCCCGACCATGACGCGCGCGCCGCCGCTGCTACCGTCGCCTCTGCGACGCTTGCCGCTGCGCGTCTGGTGCGGCGCGTTTCCTCGCTTTGCACCGCCGACGGCTGCGCGCGACAACGGCAACGACGGTCCCCACGGTGCCGGCAACGACAGTGACGACGCGTGCGTCAGCGTCACGTTCTTCGGCTCGGACGCGTTCGCCCAGCTGCGCACGCGGCTGCGACTCAAGCTCCTCGAGACGCCGTCGATCACACAGACGCGGCGTGCACAACGGACGAGCCACTACAGCGAGCTCCTCGGGCTTGCGGACCAGTACACCCACTCGGTCGTCGCGCTGCTGCGCTACGTCAATGCACCGGCCGCCAGTATGACCAGTGGTGCGACCAGTGCAGGGATCGACACTGGCAGCAGTAGGATCGGTGCATCGTATACACCGCTCTTTGTTGGTATCGGCGAGACGGATCTGCGCAGCGAGCGGCTCGTTGGGCGGGAGCACCGACTCGCGTTCGCTGTGCCGGTCGACGTGGTGCTCGCGTTGGTGTTGCTCGGTCAGGTCCATGCGCTCCACGCCGAGGCGCTGGTCGAGCAAGGACTCAAATTACAGAGCGAGGCGATTGTCGCAGCGGCCGACGCGTCGTGGAGAGACAGTACGCAGTTCTTCACGCGCGCGGCGAGTGTCGCGAGTAACACGCTCGCGACGTGGGTCACGGGCGACCCGCAGGTCGCCACGCTCGTCAAGTTCTTCACGACCATGTCGACGCAGTGTATCGTGCTCGCGCGTATGGGACAGATGCACCGTGCCGCTGCGCGCATCGCCTGCGTGAGGAATCGCTTCGTGGGTTGGCGCTAGCTACGCTACCGCACTGACGAACGGTGCTTCGTGTCGTGTAGCTGATCCTTGTGGACGAGACAATCGAGCGGCTGGCGCGTAATGCCGCAGTATGCGCGCGGTACGCATACACGGTCGCTGTGGAAGCACACAACGTCGCCGACGTACTTGACGACTCGACGTACGTCCCTTGATGATGCGTTGGTTTGGTTTCCCCAGAATCCTCGAATTGATCAAATGCGATTCGGATCGTGAACAGCCTCTCGCAGCAGCTCACGTGGCTGGTGCACAGCCACACCATCCGGTGGAGAGCGATCTGCTTCAGCTACGAGCAAACCATTTTCCAACTCGACTTTTATCCGGGTGCGTACCGACACCCATCTCCATGATGGACCCCACAACGCATGACCTTACGTGAGTGTGTGTGAGTTCGCTCTATGTAGAGATTGCAATGTACTTTGGCGAGATGGTGCAGCGTGGCGAGCGCCTGCCGAGCCTTCCGGACTACGCACACCGTGAGGACGCCTACTTTACCCGGATCGCTCAAGAGATTCAGCAGAGCCACACGGCTCACTTGAACGAATTGCTGGAACAGAAATCGACGCTACTGACGCATTGCCAGCGCAAGCTTGGTACGCTCTGGACCTTACAACCTTTGTCGCGCGAGCTCCACGACGACATGATAACGATCGCTCCGTTCGACAAACTCTTTGACGACGAAGATGGGTTATGCGCATCGGCCGGTCTGAGCGTCTTCGAAATGGACGAAACGCTGACTGTGGATGCGATTCGCGATCACGTCCGATGCGCCAAAGAGCGAGCAACCCTCGAGACTATGTCACTGTCGGCCTACTCCATGAAGGCCCTGAAGGATGAACATCCGCCCAACGACGATCTCCAAGACACTGGCGTGAGCGTCTCAGAAACACAACTGAGAGCAGGTGCCGACACAGCTCACGACTCTGACCGCACAAGAGCAACCCAGAACCAGCCAACGCATTGTTCTCTAGCAGATTCAGCACCATTGACTCGACCGGTGTCGGCGGGTTCTTCGAAAATGACCATGGCCAAGAGCCACTCGACACCCAGTTCCGACTGGGTGACCATGCGAGTCGGCGACAAAGTTCTCCACTTTGAACCATTGCCGTCGCCGGCTTCAACCAAACGACCTCCGCGTCCGCTGACCGCGGGGGCTGTTGGAGACCGTAGGCGGAATGCAATTCCGATGGTCCTTGACGTCGACCCAGCTGCCGAGTCACCAGCACGCGCCAAAGTGAGACCGTCGTCTTCCCAGTCGTATCTCTTGTCCAAGAAGCGGCCACCTGAAGGTACCGGAGCGCTTACGTGGGTACCCACACGCGCGCCTTGTGCATTGTGCGAGCGACGCTTCATGCGGCAAAATCTGCCCGGCGTGGTCGTCATGAAGCGCATCTTTGACTTGCGTCGGAAATGGGGGATGCTGCTCCAAGACTCGAAGAAGTTCTCGGCGGCGTCGGCTCTCTACGGTCGAGCCAACGTCTGCGTCATGTGCCAAGATATTCTGACCTTTGAAGACGACAAGGACTCCTCGCACAGTCCTGTCGCCGCATTCGAAGCGTCGCTGGACGATGTTGGGCGGATGATTCAGAATCGTATCCAACAAAACTATCTCCAATTACCGGCGCCGTCGGGCGAAGTGCTGCTGGATGTCGCGGTCGAAAAGCGAGCTCGGCAGTCGTCCACCAACTTTGGTCTCACCGCCCAGAACGCTGTCCAAGCAGAGCCAGTGCGGACGGCCCATACGAAAGAAGAGTTCCAGCCGTGGTGGGAAGTGGACTTGGGCAACTACTACGTCGTTCACAGTGTCAAAGTCTGGCTTCGCGAAGACACGTGCCACGTATTCAGCTACGGTGGCGGCCACAGTCCACACCGAAAAATGGGCATTGACGTTCCGACAAATGCGATCCCTCTGAGCTCGATCGGATTTCTGCAGAGTGGAACGGGACCAGGCTTGGCCAGCGGAGCCCTCGCACCGGCGCCGCAGCCCAACGTCGGTCTGTTTCCACTGCACATGTCCGTGTCGATGAAGACAGGGGTCGATCGCGATTTTGACGACGTGATCGCAAGTGCCGTGAGTAGCCATTGCGTCAGCGAGAAGATTGTCCAGCCCATTACGTGGATCACACCACCGAATTGTCGTGGTCGTTTCGTGCGACTCCAGTCGGAATCGACCGCGTTTCTCCACATTGAGAAGGTCAACGTCTTCATCGCACAAGAGTTGCCAACCCACACGGCCAAGGTGAAGCGGGAGCAAGCGAGAAGCACACTCAAGCGTGCCGCCTTTCGCGCGTCTGTGATCAGTAAGAAGCTGGCTCAGACGGGCGAATCCCAAGACGACACCGATGCCGTGCTGTCTACACTGGCCGCTGAAACAAGCATGCAGGTTGAACGGAAAGGGTTCGCTTCCGCATTTGGAGACCCCGAGCAGGCTGAGAAGCGCCGTATTTCACGACTCTACCAGAAGTTCAAGGGATTATTAGACGCACGGTCCAAGTATATTCCGGATGAGCGACAAGTAAGCTTTGCAGATTGAGCCAAGAAGAAAAGATCACATCTATTGCGTGCTGGTCCGCGAAAGAAGGAGGTCGAGCTTGCGTTCCAGCGCCTCCATGCGTGCAAGCAGCTCCGTCGGTGGCGTGGTGTCAGCATTCGAGCTGCCTGAAACTTGTTCAGTCTCTGCGACCATCGAAGTGAGATCCGTTGCGGCAGGCTCTGGCTCGCGCCGTTCGTCGGAATCCGGTGTCGCTTCCTCTTCCGTTATACCCTCGCTCGATAAGCAGCCATCGAGCAGGAACGTGATCGTTGCTCGTGCTTCGTAAAGAGTGATTTTGGCTTCTGGGAAGAGCTCGAGAACCATTTGCTCCGTCAACACGAGCTTCTGCTGCTCGTCGCCACGCCCGACGCTTCCAAACTTGCTCTCCAAGGCTTGTTCCAAGACGTCGGGGATGATCCGACCAGCAAATACGGTGTCAAGTCGTTTCCCGTCGACCATTTTGTCGACGTAGCGGGCGAGACGCGCGGTCTGCGCGTGCTGGTACCGAGCAGCGCGAAGCTGGTGATCGTAGAGCTTGTTCCAGAACGTGCGACGCAGCGAGTCGTTGTACTTGATGTTGGCGGCCTCTTGGCTCATCTCTGCGTACGAGTCCAAGACAATCGCGAGCATCATGTTGAGCAGCACGAGACACACCACGACCATGTATGCCCAGTAGTACAGCATCCCGACAGGCGCCTCGAGGTCTTTGATGGTTTCGTAGTCAAAGTTCCCAAAGAGCATGTTCACGCACGACTCCATGGTATGCGAAAGCGTCGAAAAGTCTTCGACACGGTCACCGAACAGCACCGTGCCCGAGACAGCGAACGTGACAAAGATCACGAGGAACACGATGAAAAAGCCTCCGAATTTGTGGAGCGCGTTGGCGACCGTACGTGTGAGGAAGTTGAGGCGAGGATGGTAGCGAAACTGCATCAAGATCTCAATGCCCAGTGCAAACACGGTCACGGTCGCGACCAAGCGCAACGCCGTCGTCATCTCGGCGACGTTCTCAAGTGACTGGGTCACGGCAATGAGCCCGTCGCGCTCGTTCGAGTTCACATCAAACTTCTTCCCCGAGACCACAAGTCGTGCCAAGTTGTCACGGAACTCTTTCGCGTGCATGAGCGTCACCATCGAGATCCAGATCGCGTAGAACGTGATGGTCGACGCGCTGGATGCGAGCGTAACGACGAGCGAGCCAACCTCGCAGTTGCGGGCAGCAGCTTTCCACGTGCGCGGTGCGCGAAGCACACGGAAGCAGCCACCGAACCGCCGCAGCAGCGAACAGACAAGGCAGAGGCCGACAAAGGCGTCCAACACAATCAACGACTGGTCCTTGTACGGATCCGAGATCGTCGGCGTGGTCTTGGACGTGAGCTCAATGTACCCGCCCTGGTGAAAGTCGAGCTGCAGCTTGGTGACCGTGTAGCCTTGTACTTCACCGTTGTAGGCAACGACCGTAATGAGCAATTGCTGTGTGGAGAAATCGAGCCACGTGCCCGCGGCCTTGAGCTTGCGCACGACGTCCGTCGCCTCGGTCGCGTTCGTGTCGAAGCTGATGAGAAGCGTATCGGAAGTCGTGTTCGCTGCGTCGTAGCAGTTTGGGTACAAGTCCACGAGAAACTGCACGGCCTGGCACCGGTGGATCGGTGCGCGTGTGACTTGAAACATCACAGCGCCGAGCACTTTGTTGAAGTTGGCGATCCGCCCCCACTTGTCCTTGGTCAGGAGTTTGCCGTTGTAGTCTTCGGTCACAAAGACGCTCGGTACGAACGTGTCGGTGAGCCAGTCAAAGGCGTCGCCGATGGTCTGGACGTTCTGGAATTTCATGGTCGTGCTGGTCGTGAGGGCGTCGGTGCCCGAGCTATCGAGCACAGACGACACCGAGTACGCCTGCTCGTAGAGCTCGCTGGTCGGAATGTGACGCGAGAGCATCCAGACAAAGAGACAGAAGAAGACGAGCGGGAGCGGGACGCCGGTGACCGCACGTTTCATGTCGCGGTCGTGACGGAGCGTCTGGACAGCATCGTGGACCGCGATCGCGCGTGCTTTCCCGGCGGCCATCGCGCCATTCACACGGTCCGACGCTACGATCTTGGGCGGCGCCATGTCGCTCTCTCCGACCGTCGTCGGTGCTGTATAGAACCGGCCGAGAGGGCAGGTACTGCAGATCTTGGGGCTCGTCGCTGTGTGCAACCGTTGCGAGTAGGCAGCAAAATTACACCAGCGTCTCTTGGCAGTAGCTCACCCTCTCAAATCTGATATGGGTACACGAGCCATCACGAGCTCAATTCATTGAATTGAATTGATGATGACAGTCTCGGCGAACCCGTCGCGCCAAAGAACCCAAGTGTCGATCGCCACCTGCACCGCTTGGCGTTCGTCGGTGCTCCTTTGTGATCGGTGCGTCTCACCTCACGTACGTGGCCGTGTCGTCACCGCCTCCAGCTCCAGTCCAAATCCATCGCTGTCTACTGTACCAGACTGCTCACAATCGCATTTTCCATTTTGCAGCCTCCTCCTCTTCGTCACCATGGCCTCTGCTCCTTCCTCGTCTCCGCCTCCCCCCGCACCTCCGTCCATCGTAAACGGCATTGAGCTGCGCGGTCCGCCCGTGGAGCTCACGGGCCTCGACTTTGCGTTCGCCAAGGTCTCCGTTGGCGGCTACTTGCTCAACCAGCTGCAGCACGAAGCCCACGGCGGCGCGGCCGCGCCCGTTGACGACCGCGTGCTCAAGAACGTACACCTCACGCTCGCGCCCGGCCAGCGCGTGCTCATTGTCGGTGGCAACGGTGCTGGCAAGAGCACGCTGCTGGGCGTGATCGCTGGCAAGCACCTCACGCGCGACGACACGTCACTGGTTTTTGGCCGCGACAGCTTCCGCGACACGACCCTCAACATGCTGCGCACGTTCGTGAGCGCCGACTGGGGCCACCGCGCCGTGGCGTTTGCGTCGCACGCCATGGCGTACTCGGCCGACATTGCGATCGACGAGATGATGGTGAAGCTCCAAGCGACGTACCCCGAGCGCCGCGACCATTTGCTGCGTGTGCTGCGGATCGACCCCACGTGGCGTCTCCACCGTCTCTCGGACGGCCAGCGCCGTCGCGTCCAGCTCTTCCTTGCGCTCATTCGTCCGTCGCAGCTCATTGTGCTCGACGAAGTGCTCGGGATGCTCGACATCATTTCACGGGAGAACGTCCTGGCGTTTCTCAAAGAAGAGACCGAGACCCGTGGCGCGACCGTGCTGCTGGCGACCCACATCTTTGACGGCACGGACGTCTGGGCGTCGCACGTGGCGTACGTGAAGCGCGGCACCATTGGCTACTTTGGCTCGACCACTGCGTGCGCGACGCTCGCCGATGGCTCGACCATCCCCATGTACCGTGTGGTTGAGAACTGGCTCCGTGAAGAACTCGCCGAGGACGATCAGATGGAGACCGAAGCCGGGCTCGCTGCCACCGGGGAGTTTGGACTCGCGAATGCGCAGAACCGCGCCGGCGGCTACGCGTCCGGTCGCCTCGGCGGCATTGAGATCGCGTCGCTGAAGAAGTAACGAGAAACTAGCTACTCTCTCCACATGAAACGTTCCTCGACGTAGCTGTCTCGCGACCGATCGATGAGCCGCTCGCTCTCTATCAGTCAGTCGCTTCCTCGGTCTTGCCAGACACCTCGTCCCCATAAACAAACACGGTTGCTTTGCTTCTTATCTTACGTATCTGTCTCTCTCTCTCTCTCTGTCTCCTCACGTTAGATGCACTCGGGTGTGAGCGCTCGCCACACGAGCAGCGCCGCGTCGGCTCGGTCCCCCGCTGCTGTGTCGCTTGACGGCGTCGCTGCCGTACTCGTCGTGATCGCTGCTCGGAGCGTTCGCAGCAGCAGCGCTGGATGGCGTAGCTTTACAGCCAGTGCCAGCGTCGCCCGCCAGCTCGCAGCGTCGAGCGTGCTGCTGATCGCGTGCGTTGCCGCGTGCCAGCCCTTGGCGCACTCGACGGCTTTTGCGAGCGAGAGGAGCTGCTCGATGCAGCGGCGGTCGACGCTTTGGAGCTCGTAAGCTGCCTGCGCCGGACTGAGCGCAAGAAGGCGGACGAACAAGCGTACGGTCGCGGCCTCGTGGTCGCGCACATCCAGAGTCACGACGGCTGGTACTGGAGATGGTAGTGCTGCTGGACGATGCAGCAGCAGCTCCCGCGCAAAGACCTTGCAGTGGGCCGTCAACAGCGTCGGGTCGTCAACGACGACGTGCTCACCCGACGCGCAGACAATCGTGACGTGGACAGGCAGCGACGGTGACGCGAGGGCGTCGTGGCAAAAGGACGCTCGGCGGGTGGTCGCGGTCGCGACTGCATCGAGTTTCAGCGTCGAGCGCTGGTCGCAGACGAGCACCGCAGCTGCTAGGAGCGACGACGCGAGATCGAAATCGAGATCGAAGCCCGTGGCGTGGGACTGTGCGTCGTGGACCACGTCACGCAGCAGGGCGTGGTCACCACCAACCAGTGCGTCGTGGACGGCGACGCTCGACTGGCTCAGCAAAAGCAGCGACAGCACGACGTTGCGTTGCAGCTTGGCGTTCGTCGATCGTCGGACCGACGCGACGAGCGACTGCACGACGTGGTCGTCGTCGTCGGCTTCCAACTGGCGCACGACCCACTGCAGTACAGACCGCGCACCGTGGCTCTCGTCGTTGGTAGTGGCCGTGGTCATGGTCGTGGTAACGGTGGAAAGAAGCGTGTAGGCGACCACGACACAGCCCTGTTCCACCAGCACACGCGCGAGGTCCCGTGGCGGCGAGAGACGAGCAATCTCGGTGAAGACAGCGAGTGCGGCACGTCGCACGGCACGCGCTGTGTGGCCCATGAGCCACACGACGCTGATGAGCGCGCCGCTCAGCCGCACGGCGCGCGCGAACTCTTTTGCACGAGACGTCTCGAGCTGACGCAACACGACGGCGAGCAGCTCTAGCGCCCGCGCCGACAGGTCCGTGTTGGTGGCCGTGTCGTCACGCCACGCATGGTCACCCTCCGCGACGCGCAACAGCAGGGCGAGCAGCTGCGACGGGTGCTCGGGGTCTGGACCGACGATCGCGACGGCGACGTCGGCACTCGCTCGTGCTGCGGCGATCAGTACGTCGAACGTCAGGCGATAGCGGTGGGACCGACTGTTGTGTCCTTGTGACGGTTGTTGAAGGGATCGACGAGTAGTTCGCTCGGGAGGTCCAGCGACGAGCGTCACGTCGAGCCATGCCGCCAAATCGCCATAGCGTTTCGGTGCGTGTAGATACGCCCGCACGTCATCATCCAGCAGTAGACCACAGGACGCTTCGGGGCTCGCGCGTAGCAGCACATGTAGCGATTCAAGCGCCACGCACGCGACAGCATCGAGAGGCGACCGCGCCGCGTCCATGAGCACGTCCATGGTCTGGACCTGGTCCTTGGGGGTCGCCATGCCGCTGCGCACGGCCTCAAAGAAGACGGCGCGAACGACCAGCACTAACCGCAGCGCGAGCTCGGCTTCCGCTTCCGTCTCTATGCCGACGGTGGCGTTCTCGCTTATGCCACTGACACGTTCGGTGCGAGACAGCGTGTCGAGGAGCTTGTCGTGAAGAAACTGCCGCCAGTCGGACTGCCAAACGCGCTGCTGCACGGGGCGGCGCGTGTCATCGCCATCGTGGTCGCTTCGGTTTTCTGTCGCGTCGGGCACCGTGAGGGCAACGACTATACTCACGACGACGCGCACCGACAGCGCGTCGCTTGTAAAGAGTAGTAGTCCGAGTCGACGCCATGCACGGGTAGGTAGCGTGGCGAACTGAGCCGCGAGCGCCGCTCGGCTCGTGGGCTCGGCTTGCGCGCGCTGTACTTTCTGCCAGAGCCGCAGCAGCGCGTGGCTCGCGACGTCAGTGTCGTCGCTCTGTAGTGCTGTTAGCAGCCAGTCGTTGCACGACACCAGGACCATGGAGATGGCGGATGAAGGAGCCGCGTCGGCTCGGGATCAGCGCAAAATAGACCTCTACAACGGAGCTGGTTGCTCAAGATGGCTACAGTTGGCTGCATCACCTTCGCGCAACAATCAGTCAACATTTGGGCAGGTAAGCATGTCGATGCGCCAGCACAGAATATCCGTTTTGAGAGGTCGTCGATATTGTAGTACATCGTGACATACTAGGCACATGGACAGTACTGATTTAGGGTTGCCTTGACTAGTTGCAAATTCAGTACTTTTGTCTTGTTGCAAATACAGTACTCTGCTTGCCGTCATTGCGACTGCGTCTTTCGAAGGCTGCTGTCGCATGAGCTCTCGCGCTGATGAAGCCGCACGCGAGTTCTAGTTTCCGTACAGGTTAGGCTGTCGCGACGGACACGGAAGCGGCTTCTCACCTTTGCCAAACCTACCTACTGGCTCGCCTGTCGACGTGGTGCTCAAGTCATACAGGCTGTCGTCAAGTCGAGGTCTGTTCGCTGCTTCGTTGTTGATGGATTTCATTCGTCTTCACAAGCGTCTAAAGCATTTCGCCAGCCGCTTTCGCTGCAACTGATGCGGTGCTGGTCATGGAGATTGTGCAAAACCTCCTTAATGACATACCCTGCACAACTATGCGGCTTCGAAATCATGTTTGTCTAGGTGTAACCCACCTCAGGACCTTTCTAAAATCATACTCCTCCTCTCTCCTCCCAGCGAGGGCCGATTCCCTTCTCTGAGGGAGGGAGGGGGTACTAATCGCCGTCGCCAGCCACCGTCTCTCTCGCCGCTGCTCGCCCCTGTCGTCCCCCATTCGCACCCCGCCCAGCTGCTTTACTACTCTCGACCGACTGTCCTGGAAGTCGGGAAATACATACCATGGACATGGACACTATGGACGCGTTCCTCTTCGCCGAAGACGGACCACTCCCACCGCCGCCGTCGCCGTCGCCGCGCCCGCAGAACGTCGGGGTCTCGCCGCACGCGCCGTCGCCGTCGCAGCTCCCGCTCGCGTCGTTCCCCTCGACGTTCTCGCCCACGGACGCACTGCTCACCATGGCCGCGGCCTACCACCAGCAGCAGTACGAACCGCACCACCATAACCAGCCCCATCACGACCTCCGGGCGTCGTGCGAGTCGGTCGATGACGTCGCCGACGTCATTGACGTGACCCACGGACCGGCGCTCACAACGAACACGGCATTCGACAGCAGTGCGCTGGTCGTGCGCAAGAAAACCATCACGCTGGCCGAGGTCGAGCGCGACGTCCTGCGCACCCACGCGCACTTGAGCGCGGCCGACAAGAAGAAACTGGTCAAAGCCGAGTTCAAGCGCCTGAAGCACTGCGAGACCGTGCGCCAGTCGCGTGCACGCAAGAAGAACGAACGCAAAGATCTCAAGACCGTCAGCGCCGAGCTCGAGGACGAGCTGAGCGCGAGCCTGCGCGAGTACCGCGCACGCCACGACCACGACTGGCACCGCTTCAACGAGGACTCGTGGTGGGACGTGACGTTCAAGCGCTTTGTCCACTCGATCTACGAAGTGCGCAGCTTGCGCAAAGAGACGGGCGAGCTGCGCGACCGACTGCTCTATTTTGACACGGTCGGCGAGCAGCTCGAGCGGCTCCAGCACGACTTCCAGATCGCGCCCGATCTAGTCGCCACGCGTGCGTCCATTGGTACGGTCCACTTCAAGCCGCTCTCGGTCGACGAGGCCCGGGAGATCATGCTCGACTCGCACGAGCAAGCCATGTCGTTCTTTCGCAGCATGTCGTGGGCCACGAACGTTGATCCTCAGGAGCAGACCAATGGCTGGACGCAGCACCAGCGCATCCAGCCCGACGGCCGCGTGCAGTTCAACTTTACGAAGCGCATCAATACCATTGGCGCCGACGAGCTCGTGCACAAGAGCTGGGAGATGTACTGCGACCTGAACCTCTACCGTGGTATCTACGCGTCCGTACAGCGACTTGAGATCCTCCAGAAGATCAACGAAGACACGCTCGTAATCCGCCGCGACCTCCGGGACAGCGACGTCTCGCCTATTTTCCGTACGATCTTTTTGCTTTTCCGTATCCGGCTCGACAACGGCTACGTGATCTGCTTCCGCTCCCACAACCCGCCGATCTTTGCCGACGACGACGACGACCCGAACGTCCAGTGGATGGACATGTTCTACTGGCTCATGGTGCTCGACCCGCCCGTGCCGGCGCCGGGCGTGCCGCGGCCCTTTGGCTGCGACGTGAGCTTTGGTGGCAACTTGCTGAACGCGCAGAGCGCGCAGCACGCGACGCGATGGAAGTATCAGATCGCCATGGCACTCCTGCGGTGGGAGAGCAACGCTGTCGCGCCGCTCTTTGCCATGCTCGGGTGAGATGGCAGGAACGCGGAAACGGTGTGGAGATGACACGGGACTGAAGACGACGACGACGACGACGCGAAACGAGCCAGTGGAGAAGACAGGCTTCGTTTCTCTCTGGCTGACGCCGCCTTATTATATATTGAGCCCGCGAGGACACTGGGACAGCAAAGCGGTCAGGCGTCGGTTGGGTGCACTGTAGTACAATAGGAAAGAACATGATGAATGCAAGTCAACTGTAGTGTGTGTCTCAAGTCTATAATTGGCTCGATGGACGAGTCCCTCTGGCTCCCTTCGTCGAGACTTCCACGAAGCAGCGCCGCGCAGTCCGAACATTTTAACCGAAGCGGTAGTATTCGGTTCGAGTCTCTCTATGCGCGAGTATCGCACCGCTCGGCCAGTGCAGTCACCTTCCCTTTGACTGCGGCTAGTCTGGAGGCCCGGTGCTCTGGTGTCATTCTCCTACTCGCCTTGCGTCGCGCAAGATGCGATTCTCCACCGTCGTCCTCGCTCTCATGGACTTGACCATGGCGTTCGAGACTGCTGTCTCACACTCCACAACGACGCGCTCGGCGAGGCCGTGGCAGCGCTCCAACAAGGCGCGTGGCGGTCGGAACCACCGGCGCTCGCACCATGCCGAGCCAGACCGGAACCGACAACAGCGTCCATTCCGCGGCGGTCGCGTGCGCCACCCCATGTTCGAAGGCTCGGGCTGTCCAACCGACTCGGTCGCGCTTGTCAACTCGAGCGACACCTCGAGCTTTGCACTGTCGGCGCTTTTCTCGCAGTTCCAGGCGCAGACGTCGGCCGAGACACTGCGCGACCGTCGCACCTGTGTCATCACTGTCGCGCTCGAGCCCGAAGAGGTATTCTCCTCCTATATTCATTCATGGGGAACATAGGATCACGTTGAACGGCACTAATCCCTCTGCAACCTTCAATAGAACATGTCGATCGGTGTCGCGCACGTCGACTTTCGCGGCAGCGCGTACGTCCCCGTCGGCGCCAGCGGATCCGCGAGCGATGCGCGCGCACATCTTCGCGCGTCCTACAGTATCACGGGCACGTCCCACAGCCGCATCGCCAACACTACGTACGCTGGTGGATTTGACGACCAGTTCTACGAGTCGTTCGACGTGAGTGAGACCGCGTGGACGCCGTGTGAGCTGCCGACGCGCGGGAGCGGCGTCCGTCGCATCCGCAGCCGCGCGCGTGTGTTCGAGTTTCGGATCTTCACGACGATCAGTGCGACCAAACCGACGGCAAGCGATCCGGACGTTGCAATCGCTGTCGACACGAGCGACGCGACGCTGCAAAAGGGCGTGTACTACGAACTCACGACCCGGCCGTGCCCCACTGCGCCGAACGCTACCTGACCAGCGAACAGTGTAGCCATGTTGCGCATTTTGGATCGATCGTCATGTCTATTGGATGAAATAGAATCTAAACGAATATCGATTTGCTGATAATGGTGTATTATTGACCAATGAGATACGATTATGCAGCTACGATTCGTATCAATGTTCGCTTCGTAGCCTACGAAGCGAACATTGATCCGCTCAGTCCTCCTCTTCGGGTCGGCTATCGAGGCAGCGAACGCCATGGCGATGGTGCGATGAGCGTCGCGCGCGCTCTTCCTCTTCGCGTCGTGTACACCGTCACTAATGTCACTCTCTCTCTTTACGTCTCTCTCGCTTCCACGCTCTCCCTGGCATGCACAGAAAATCTTCCGGCGCTTCCCGTCGCAGCATGGCGACTTTATCCACGACATGAGCTTCGATTTTTACGGTACGCGGCTCGCAACGTGCTCGTCTGACCGTAAGATCAAGATCTGGGAGCAAGTGGGTGGCGACTGGAAGCTCCAGTACGAGTGGAGTGCCCACCAGGCCAGTGTCTGGAAAATCGCGTGGGCCCATCCCGAGTTTGGCCAGATCCTGGCGTCCTGCTCGTTCGACCGCACCGTGTGTATCTGGGAGGACCAAGGCGCGCCGCTCCACAGTGGGAATAGCAACAACAACAGCAGCCGAGAGAACTGGCGTAGTCAGGCACAGCTCGTTGACTCGCGCGAGTCGGTCCACGACGTCAAGTTCGCACCGCGTCATCTCGGTCTGCGGCTGGTACGTTGTCGTGCATGTACAGGGAGGTGGTCCTGGTGGACAAGGCGCAAAGAGTATTCATCTGCTTGTTTGGCTCTTCCCTTTTAGGCGACGGCATCGGAGGATGGCTTTGTGCGCATGTACGAGGCGATCGACGTGATGAATCTGGCCCACTGGCCACTGCAGGAAGAGTTCCTCGCCGACAAGGACGGTGTCACTTGCATCTCGTGGAACCAGTCGCGCTTCGATGCGCCCATGATTGTCGTCGGCGGCAACAGCGACGTGGTTAAAGTGTGGGGCTACAACAACTCGTACCGCCGGTGGCAGATTGTCGCCGAGCTGCAAGGCCACGGCGACGCGATCCACGACGTGTGCTGGGCGCCCAACATGGGGCGCTCGTACCATCTCGTTGCGACTGCCAGCAAAGACCGCACTGTGCGCATCTGGAAGCTCAAGATGCAAGACACGTTGCAGTGCGACGTGGAGGAAGTCGCACTGAAGCACCACCACGACTCGGAGGTCTGGCGTGTCGAGTGGAACATCACGGGCACGATGCTTGCGTCCAGCGGCGACGACGGCACGGTGCGGCTCTGGAAGAGCGACCACGACGGCAACTGGGTTTGCCTCAACACGATCTGCGGTGACCTAGGCGTGCTCTCGCCCAGCGAGTTCAAAGGCCTCTAAGCAAATGAACGAAAGGGTATGTGATACATGTCATCGAATCTACCTGACGTAGTCTCTCTACAGTCGCTCGAGGCGCTGTCGCCACGCCTCGAGCGTCGACTGCCCAGCCTCTTCGGCTTCCAAGTAGTCATTCAGCGCGTCGCGGAACTCGGCAATGCTCACGCAGCCGTTGGGCGTGTGTCTGCCCTGGCTCGCGGCGTGCTTCCACACGAGCGCAAAGTGCTCCTCTGGCAGTTGGTACCCAATCTGCTTGAAGAGCGCACGCACGAACGCACGGTCCCGCGGCTGCGAGAACTCGTCGTCGCGAATCCCACTCGACGCAAACTCCTCGGGATACAGTAGCTCTTTGCTGCTCGAGTCGTCGCCATAGTTCTGCGCGTCGGCGATCGACCGGTGCGCTGGCATCGGAATGTCGCACCGCACGCTCGGTACGCCGAAACTGCGCGACTCGACGCTCGCGTTCTTCCATCCGTAGTTCACGGCGCGGCCCAAATCACGGTCTGGCTGCTGCTCGTCTTCGCTGTACTGTCCCTGGATACAGTCGCGCGTCGTGTCTTGGTCTTTCGACGGCTTCAAGCCAAAGACGTGGTCAGGCGGTAAGTGCGTCGCGCTCGCGCCGAGATGGCGCGGCTTCCCGAGCTGGTCGAACGTACTGCGCATGTCCTCGACCTGCTTGGCCGTAACGGCAGGCTTCGCGACCGTGTCGTCCATTTCAGGGTTGAGGCAGTGGGCCGCACCGACGCCATCCGAACCCGGCACGACGCTCTTGTCGCCGAAGCGGTACTTGGCCGGGTCGATCTTGGCGGCGCCCCACGAGTACTGGCGGTTCTTCTGTTCGCCCGGCGCGACGGCGCCGTGCGATTTCTTGTAGAGCTCTTCGTCTTGCTTGCTCGTAAGCACTGTGCTGGGGTAGAGCAGCTCTTTGGCCGAGTCGCTGAACGTCCCGCTAATACCAAACGCAAACTCGGGCTTCTGTGCCTGTGGCGGCAAGACGTGGCCGCGCGAGTACGATTTACCGAGCGGCTCGCGCCTGTGGCTCGCGTAGTTGGCCTCGAGTCGCTGCTGGTTGATGCGCTGAAAGTCCGAGTGGGCGCCCGCGTTCGTGAGCACGTCCGGAACGTGCTGCGAGCCCGTCGTGGTCACACCAAACTTGGTGAACGGGTCGACGGCCTTGAGATCGTTGATGAGTCCCGGGTGGGCAATGCGCGCGCCGGGCTCGGCAAAGTACGATTTGCGGTAGCGACGCACGTCCTCGGGGGTTGTAGGGCGCGTTTCGAACGTCAGACACGCGCCTGTGGTGTCATTCTCGCGACCATCAAAGGTTTTGCCGGCGATCTACATCAAGAGAGAGAGGGAGAGAGAGCGGTGAGTGTAGGCAGCGGACATGAAGTCGGTGGATCAGGCAGCGCACCCGCGGCGGCGTGCTAAGGCGGCTCATAGTGAGAGGAAGTGAGGACCGCTGGTCGCTTCAGGTGGTAGCGCTGTCACGGGAGGCGACACGCTTGATGGGCATGGAGCATCAGGCTTCGAGATCGCCAAATTTAGCCATGTCCTAGCGAGAGCTTCGTCCTTAGATTATGTGTACCACACTATATGTCGTATGTTTCCTTTCGACGCGTACATCCGTCGAAGATCCGGAAAGGTCAAAGCCATCAAAACACCGTCATGAGTCGGCGACGCAGCGCCTTCGACGTCGTGAGCAGCTCGCAGCGCGTGCCCCGTCGTAGTGGCGTTGGCGACGACGTGGCGACCGACGAAGCAACCAGTTTCCGACGGCTCGCAGCCCAGTTGGGGCTCTCGCGGCAGTTGCAGCGCGTTGCCGACGATGACGACGACGACGACGGCGGCAACGATGACGACGACGACGGTCGTGGCGATGGCGACACGGCCGATTCGCGACGGCGCCGGTACGGGAGTGCATATGACTATGGAGAGAGAGATCAGGGCGACGACGACGACGAAGAAGAAGACGACGATCGCGTCGCCGAGGGGCTCGAGTCGCCGCTGACGCCGCTGCGGTCCGACATCTCGGCGAGTGAGAGTCTCTCGAGCGACCTGTCGCTGCCGCGGTCGTTTGGAAACTACGATGTCATGCGCACACGGAAGCCGCCGTTCGACGACGAGCTGCAGCGCCGCACGCAGCGCAACACAGAGCGCAATGCCACGTTGACAAGCGGTGGTGTCGCTACGGTAGCCGTTGCTGCCACGGGCGGAAGCGCCGGACGTCACGATATGATGCGCAAGTTCTACGAAGCCCAAGTGGAGAAGATCCGCGCGCAGTTGGCTGTCGTCTCGCAGGCGCAGCATCACATTGAGACGACGCTCCAGGGAGAGCGGCAGCAGTGGGCGAAGAAGCTGCTGGACATGGAGGTACGACACGTCGCCTCTTTTCGATAGCCCGTCGTGCAAACAAACTAACTCTCCGGGTGATAAACGATGCTTCTGTAGACAACACTGGAAGACGAACGAGCGGATTATATCAAGGAGCGCGACTCTCTCCATGCGCAGCTTCGGCAAATCCGTGAACGCGTGAAGATGGAGAAGTCCCACTTGAGCGATCTCCAGATCTCGGACGCTCTCGCCGAGCAGCTCTCACGACAAGATGCAGACGATTTATCGGTGAAAGAGTTTGTGCAGCTTCACGTCCATCGCAAGGTGCGTCATCTGGAAAGCGAGCTGGAGACTGCGCGCAAGGAAATGGAGTCGCTTCGTCACCTGTGCGCAAACTACAAATCGCATGCGACGAATGCGAACGATGAGGTCGCGCAACTCACGAGAGTCGCCGACGCCAACGAGCTACGATTGCAGCACGAATTGGAGCTGTCCGAAGCGAGTCGTACCGAGTTGGAGAACCAGATCCAGACGCTATGTGGTCAGCTGGAGGTATTCAAAGATGCCCAAGCGAAGAGCGAGTTGGAGAGTAGTCGGAGGCCCGCGAGTGTGGATGTGTATACAGAAAACGAAAAACTCAAGAGCGAGCTGCAGCTCGCAGACGATCGGCTTCGAGTGACTGTGGACAAGACAGAAGAGCTTCGCAAGCAACTGCATGATGTGCAGCAACAGGTGTCTCTCTTGAGCGCGGACAAAGCATTCCTACAAGACGCAAAGCGACAGCTAGAAGACCACGAAATGCGACTCATGGCGAAGAATAAGGAACTGCAGACCAAGGCCGACTTCACTGCCGCCGCACAACTGGCAGGTGCAAACGAACTTAGCAAAGTGCAAGAAGAGACGCGTCTCCTGTTTGAGAAGCAGCTGGCTGGAGAGATTGACAAATTCATGGAGATGTCGAAGCGAGAGATCGACACAATTCGCAGCAACAGCCAGATGGTGTACGAGCGAGAGAATCGTCTGCTCAAAGAGGCACGCGATGATGCTCTCAAGCAGATCGATGTCCTACAAACCAGATTGCAGTCGGTGCAATCCTCTCTCGATGAAAAAATTCTGGAGTCAACCCGCATGGACAGCGCCCACTCCACTGCACTATCAACCGTTCGAAACGACTTCAAAATGAAGCACTTTGAGATGAACCAGCTAAGCATGTCACTAGAAGAACGTTCGACAGAGCTTCGAACTGCAAAGTTGGAGATCGAGATGCTACAGCAAAAGGTACGTACGAGTGCTACCTCAATGCCTTTCACGTGCTCAACAAACTGTTGCGGTAGGTGGAGGTTCACAAAGAAGAGTTCGCACGGTTAGAATCGACATCAACGATGCGAATTGCTCAACTCGAAAGCTCCTTGGAGACGGAGGTGAGCTCAAACATTTTCCAAACAGGAGTATGGCGGTCAATTGATTCTCTAAGCTGTATTTTGACAGAGGCGGAGGCTTGAAGAATACGACAGACTCGAAGTGGATCTCGATGATGCAGTTCTGCAAACAGGAGCTATAGACAGTGGATCTCTCGATGTTACTGATACCGTCTCATCACCAAAGCATCAACTTAGCGAAGTGATGGCCACTTTCAGCGCCATCCCTTCATCAACAAAGCGGCGGGTGAGTGCGATTCTACACTGTGTATTGCTTGGTCGCGGCTATCGTGACCAATACGTCGACTCTTGTAGTTCCATCAAAGTGTCCAGCTCGCGCAGCGTGTTGTGAAATACCAGAAGGAGTCAATTGAGCTGCAGCGCCAGCTTGATGTCTGCACGGCCGACAAGCGTCAGCTCGAACATGAGCTCGCCGACATGAAGAGGCAGTTGGCGAATTTGCATCAGCCACAGTCGTATCTGGTACGTAGCTCGTGATCTCTATTCCTCTCGTGTGAAGTTCTTAATCTCTTGTGTGTTCATTATCGTCCCAGATCGATAAGCTGGGTCGTAAAGATGCCGATCTTCTCAAGCTCCAGCGACTCAATGAACAGCTCCAAGCGCAGCTCACAGAGTTACGCGCCGAATACCAGCAAACGGCCACTGCAAAGATGGCTCTCCAAGCTCAGCTCCAGCAAGTCCTGGCGCGAAGAGAAGAACTGCATGGGCTCAAGCGTACGGTGGAAGCGCTCAGGAAGAAGCTCGACCCAGTGGACGATTTCGCGGTCAATCCCGGGAAAGTGCAGCCATCTCCCGTCATGCTCAAGAACCCGCCGTCGCCGCACGTCATGTCTCAGATGTTGCGTCCTCCACCAGCTCAATCCTACAGTGCCCACGCGAGTCCCGTCGCAAATCCCGCAGGGGGCGACCCTGTCGCGACAAGCGGCACGCCGCCCAAGTGGTACACCAAGCTGCGATCATCTTGAACGAACGATGGGTACATGTCCTCAGTATAGTGACGTGTCATGTACACCGTAGATGTTCGTTTGGGTACGATTTTTTGTTGTAATAGCTCTCTGTGGTGCGCAATAGAAACCGCGCGAATTCCCAGCAGATCCGAACGACAGCAATGGCGGCGTCGATGACGGCGGCCGCCGCGCTGCGCGGTCGCGGCACCACACAGCTCAAGCACGCGCTGAGCTCTGCGTCGTCTGCGTCACGTGTTCTCTCGGGCATTCAGCCGACCGGCGTACCCCACTTGGGCAACTTTTGCGGTGCGATCTCCAAGTGGGTCGACCTCCAAGACGCGTTTGACGAAGACACGACGACGCTCCAGTCGCGGCTCTCGCGGCTCTATGCGGTCGTGGATCAGCACGCCATCACAGTGCCGTATGACCCCAAGACCATGCCGTCCCAGGTGCGCTCGCTCGTCGCCGCGATGCTCGCGTCGGGCTTGGACCCCAAGCGCAACGTGCTTTTCAAGCAGTCGGACGTGCGCTTCCACACGGAGCTCGCGTGGTACTTGAGCTGCATCACGCCCATTGGCTGGCTCAACCGCATGACGCAGTACAAGCAGAAAGAACAGGTTCAGAAGATGGAGAGCGGTCTGGGTCTGTTGGCGTACCCCGTGCTCATGGCCGCCGACATCCTCGTTTACAAGGCGACCCACGTCCCTGTCGGCGAGGACCAGTTGCAACACCTCGAACTGGCGCGTGACATTGCCGCAACGTTCAACACGCGATTTGAGAACGACGTATTGGTGAAACCCGTGCCGGTAGAGAACGAGAACCAGCAGTCGCTCTACCGCATCATGAACTTGCGCACGCCGACGTCCAAGATGAGCAAGAGCGATCCGTCGCCCAAGAGCCGCATCGACCTCACCGACACAGGCTCACAAGTCCGCAAGAAGATCATGGGCGCGACCACCGACTCAATCGAAGGTATCTGGTACGACAAAACCGAGCGCCCCGGTATCGCCAACCTGCTCTCGATCTTTAGCGCCGTGACCGGCCAGTCGGTGGACGATCTCGTGGCCCAGTACGGCAACTACCGCACGGGCGAGTTCAAGCGCGAAGTCGCAAGTGCCGTCGTGGCCAAGTGAGTGTCGTTCGTGGTGTTTGGTCTCATCTCCTTTTGTGTGGCAACGCGACTGACAACACCGTGTGTTATGTAGGATCTGCCCTATCGGTGATCGCATTCGTGACTACGAGAGCGACCCGGCGTTCCTCGACTCGGTGCTCGCTGAAGGCGCCGAGCGCGCGAGTGAAGTCGCCGCGGAGACAATGAAAGAGGTCAAAAGCGCCATGGGATTGTAAATAGACGACCGATCCTCTGGTGCTCGCCCCTGTCGTGAGGATTGTTCTTCTGTGCTTCACCGGAAAAGACCCGTCACCGAATTGTATGTCGCCGTCCAGATTGTGCTCAGTCCTGTGCTCGAGCCTCCGCTTTCCGAGGCGTCGGAATCCGCAGTCCCAGTCGACGCAGCGGAACCTTCACTATTGTCGCTCAGCTTACGCTGCCGAGGTGGCGGCGTCAGCACTGTCGTACCCCCTTCGGCCTCGTCTATCCGCTGGTCCAAATCATGTTCCACCATGCGGCCGAGTGTGGCTAGCTGCGCCTCCAGCCAAATGACCTTCTGCTCGAGGTCCTCAAAGCGTTGCTCGGTTGCCTGCCAATCAGTTTCAACATCAATCGCTTCCAAACCTTCCATCAGCAACCTGTGCACAGCAACGTACCTCTTCCTGGAGCCGCTTGGCCTCGATCTCCTGACGTTCCTTCTCCTTCGACTTGACCGCGGACCGCTGGTACTCAAAGCTCGCGACACCGACCGCCACACTAAAGATGACGAGCTCACCGATAAGATCTGCACCCTTCTCGACCGCCTGGTCGGTAGGCATGTCCTTGATCGTGAAGTTGGACACGCCGCGGTATCCCATGTGGAAGCGGACGAGTAGGCGGTGCTGCGACTGCCCGAGCGAGTGGCAAAGCGCGTTCAGCGCCGGGTCCACTTTCGACCGCGATTTGACCACTTTCGCTAGCGGCTTGGTCAGCGTGCGGACGATGAGCCCGCCGAGCTTAATCATTGGCAGCGGCAGCACCATCGTAGCCACCAGAGAGAGAGTGGTGTGGGGTGCGAGTGAGTGCGAGGAGGGAACGGCGAAGGCCGATGCGCGACGGAGACGAATGACGAGGTGAGCCGCTCGGCTCAGCTGAAGGGGGCTGACGCGGAATGATGGTCGACACGGGTAGTATCACCTCGTTTGAACGACACTAACATGGCATGAGTTAACTCTGTGAAAATGGAAACTGAAGAGACTGATTCTCTACGTATGATCGTCGCAAAATGGCTGCTTCCTCCGCCTGACCCTGCTGTGCTACCGTACTGCAGCCCACAACACCCAGAGAGTCTTGTACCTGTTTTCGTTTGAACTAAACGAAATCAAAGTGCTATCGCGTCGCATCCGGGACCAGCACGACGACGTCGTCGGATTTAGACGACGCAGCAGATGTGGCTCCGTTCGCCGCTTGCTGCTTCTTCATCTGCATCATTCGCTCACGCATGCTGAGCTTTGGAATACCACTCTTCGCAGGAGCAGTCTTCTTCTCTTCGGAGGCCTTGAGCAGTTCGAACTGGGCCGTTCCTTCGAGCTTGGCCTTTGCAAGCGTCGTGAAGTCGGTTTCCTAGAACGATTCCACCCCGCTCATGCACGTTAGCCACCCCCGCACCTTCCGAAAACAACGCGTGGGATAGAGTACACGTACCCCAATGTGTCTCCGCAAAAATTGAAGCGTCTTCCGAGCTGCAGCCTTGCACTCGACGACCTTGCAGTTGAGGAAGGCGCTCATTTCCTCCATGAAGCTATCGTGCGTTGCAAGCACAAACGTCTTGAGCTTGGCCTTGTCCATCCGTCCGATACATTTCTGTGTGTACAAGCCAGCCTACGCTCACAAAGATAAAGTCAGCGTTTCATGTACGTTAGGGATACGGTCAACTTGACGCACCGTGCTGACGATCTGCGCATTCTTCTCTGTCGTGCTTATCCGCAAAAATTCCGTGAGCAGTATCTCGCTCGGACTCGCATCAACACACGCCACCAACGCGTCCCGTGCGAGATCGCGAATGAACTGCTTTTCGTTCGCTGTTCGTTGTAACAAGACGGGAATGACGTCGCCTACAAAGCCCCTGTCTCGTCAATAGTCGCAACGCCAACTCGCATCATCTTCACAAAACCAACGCACCGTAATATCGCTCCGCATCTCGTTTGATCGCCGCAACGAGGTCCTGGATGCACAGCAGTGCATTTCGTACCATCGCCGAGCGAAGGTTCATGGCGGCGGGACAGACCAA
This sequence comes from Pythium angustatum, assembly GCA_023337915.1. Lineage (NCBI taxonomy): Eukaryota > Oomycota > Peronosporomycetes > Pythiales > Pythiaceae > Pythium > Pythium angustatum. The sequence goes on along the minus strand of JAADXQ010000005.1, from coordinate 80,332 downwards.
TTGGTGCATGACATGAACGCCAGCTTCGTCCATCAACAACACGAGGCGCTCACGGTGATGAATCGCCAGGCGCCGTAATGAATCCAGCGCTGCGTATTCCTTGGCCCACGATAGGTCGGTCTCCTCTTTGCCCTCACCACTTGCAGCCGCCACGATAGCTTTGATCGTCAGCACAGTCTCCACAGCCGCGACCTCAGTCTCGACATCGTCAGCGGCAGCGATCTCACTGCTCGAGAGCACCGTCACGACAAACAACTCGCCCTCAGGGGCGCCGTCCAACTTCTTTTCGTCCTGCGCAAGCGCAATCTCCGCAACGGTCGGTGTCACCGTGATCATCGTGACTGCCGGTGTCTCTACCGTCGCACTGCCTGCCGTCGACTCGTCTTGGCTGGTCTGCAGCGCCTGTGCCGTGGCTAGCGAGTCCACCACGGCCATTGTAGTCGGGGCTTCGCTATTAAATGATGTATGGTGTTCTTGTTCAGCAGGCAGCGCCACTGCAGCGTCGTGGCGATCGGCGTGGTCCTGGTCGTTCTCGGTCGTCGACTCGCTGGTACTACTGCCCACGCGCCGCCGCTTGACCGTGGGTGTCCGCAGTCCGTGCTGAAATTCGGCGTACTGTTGCAGCAATGCCTGGTCACGATCGGTCGAGCTCGTGTTTGTGATCTTCTTGAGCGCGCCGCGCGTGAGGCGCGCTGCCGGCGTCGTTGTCGTCGTCGTTGCTGTCGTCGTCGTCGTTGCCGACGCCGCGGGAGACGCGCGTCCAGTCGCCATGGACGTGAAGCACGACCCAATCAACAGCTGGCGACGCTCGGGCGACTTGCTGAGCCACGCACAAGCCGAGACCCACGCGAGCGCGCAGCCCCAGACAACCGCTGTGGCCGCCGTGGTGACGATAGAGAGCGCGAGAGAGCGAACGAGAGGCGACGCACCGAGCGACCGAGAGAGCAAACACTAAGTAGCTCTCTTAGCTCTGCGCTACACGCACCGACGCTCTGCCTCTCAGAAAGGGATACACAGAGATAGAAAGGCGTCGGGCGCCGCGACGCTTCTCCGCTCTTCGTTCTTTTCTCGTTGGCGGTCTGGCCATTCGGCATCGTGCGCCAACATTCCTGCCCGACGGTTTCAAATTGTAATGTCTGTAACGGTACGTGGACGACTCGACTGACTCGCGGTCCCAGAGAACCTCTATCCTTCGATCGTAGAGCGAGTTGGTTCATCGTTTGTGGGATGTGGTCATTGGTAATCACCTCCATAAGATGATAGAAGGTATCTAGCGCATCGGCCCGAAGCGACGTGTTCGAAGGAATTAGACCACAAGGCTCTCATGGTGGCGGGAGGCATCGGCAGACGCACGCTGGAGGCGGCGCAGCTGACGCGCGTGCATGTGCGCTTCCAACGCAAGGTCAGCAAGTACGGCGCACGGCGTCTCGTCGTTCTCTGCACGGCTGAACGCGACGGCGCTTGACGCCTCGGCCGTCGGGCCAGGCATCGCGGTCCTGAGTCCTGCGGCGAGCGTGCGCACGGCCGGATACTGCGGCACGAGCGCCCAGGACTCGGTGAAACACGTCAGCGTTGGTTGCTCTGCGATGCGCTCGAGCGCACTGCAAACATGCGTGTTGGTCGCGAGGAACGTCTGCAGGTCGCGGATCTCGCGGCTCGCGAGGTCCAACAGCACGGCCGGAAACGCCCTTTCCAGACGGCGGCTGTGGGTCTCGACAAAATCCACAACGCTGGACGTATCGATGGCGGCGAAATCCAGTGGCAGCGTCGGTGGTGGCGCTGGATCAGAAGACGTCGGCGTCGGGCGACTCACGACGGCCGTGCACTGCTGCAACTGGCTCACCAACAACAGCGCAAACCGCGAGACGTGCCGTTCCATCGTCTGCAGCTGGGGCGCGTCCTTGGAAAGCTCCCCCAGCAAGCGTCGCGTCGACACGTTGAGCCCGCGTAGACAGTGCGCGATATCCTTGGTCGTCCAGACGAGGCGACTGCCACTGTTGGGAACACGAAGCGACGCGACCCGTGCCTTCTCACTATAGTCCACGATGGGCGACAATACGTCGCTCGTCTTGTCACCTGCGTCTCGCTCTTTGTTCGCCACGATGCCGCACTTCGTGGTCAACGCCTTTACCAACTGCACGATCGTTCCACGCGAGCGATCACGGTCGAAGCGTTGAGGCCCCTTGAGGGTGTCGGCAGTAGCGACGAGACAGTCCGTCCACAGCTCGACAATGATGTGGGCCGCGAGCCACCACCACAATGGAGCGTGGATGTCACTTTTGGCGAGCGCATCGCGACGAGGAAGCAACCACATGAGCGCTCGCATCACAGACCGAGCATCGTGGAGCTGGACCAGCGGGCAGTGGTGGTGAGCAGCGACGACCTCGCTGTCCGCGCGGATGCTGGCAACGATCTGCAGCAGCGCGTGTGTGAACGGCGCAAGCTCCTTGCCCTGGTCACGATGCAGAGCCCAAGCTGTTTGGACAGCGTGCTCGATATCTTGGCGACCGTCAAACACTGCCAACACGGGCTCCGACAACTGCGAGCCCACCCCTCGCTCAGCGAGGTCTGCATGCACACCGAGGCAGTGAGTGGCGCCGTCGACGATGACGCTGAGCTGCTTCTGATGCCAGTTCTGGTCTATCGCTGCGAGCACGGCACGCAGGAACGCTCCAACTCTCTCTGTCGACTCGCTTGTCTGGCGCAACGCGAGCATGACGACGTGAAACTCTTCAACACTTCGACTCTGCTCGACGGGTACACGCACAGAAACTCGAAGTGCTGCAGGGACTTGGTCACTGGGTGGTGCGTGGACAGTCAATCGAAGGGAATACGTCCACGCTGCAGCGACGACCTGCGCGACGCGTTCCAGGCCGGATGCCACGAGCGCGCGTGCGTACTCGACCACATCCGTGCGCGCGAGCACCGTCGCTTCGCCGGCACACAACGCCGGAGCGACCTCGGCGACTTGGCGAAAGCTGAGTCCGGCCTCCAAGAGTCGCACGATGCCATGCAGATCCGTCGCGGGACCGCTTGCGATTGAGTAGTGCGTCACGACTGCGTCTTCGTCCATACCACTGGTTTTCGATTTCACCGGTACGAGCAACGTGTTGGTGCTGGCACGCTCCTCAGCGTCACCTGAGGGAATAGTGACGAGCGCTGGCAGCACAGTGTCGACAATCGCCGTGTTGGTGACAGTGGGCAACAACACAGACTCGGTCGTCGTCGACGTAGCAGTTACCGCCACACTACTTGACCGAGTAGAGAGACTCGGGGCCGTTGACACGGCAGGTGCTGCCACTGGAGTGGCGCCGACGCCGTCTTCATGGAACTCGCCGAAGAACGCGTGCAGCCGATGCGCGCTGCTCGCTTCCTGGGCGTCGTGGTCTTCGGCGTCTTCGCCTCTTCGCGGTTCTGTGCGCAACAGCCCTTGCGGCGGCTTCTGCTGCCTGGTCTGCTCCAGCAAGGCCGTGTATTCGGTCCACTTTTGCGCATGCTGCTGCAAGTGGTGCGAGCGCATGTTGTCGGTGCGGAACGGATACTTCCAGTGCGCAACATTGCGCGTGCGTGCGCGGCTCTTGATGGGCTGGCCATTCTTGTTCACTGGCAGTGCAACGAGTGCTGCGGGCGGCTCCCGTCCAAAGCTCACGCAGAAGCGGCATTCGACCAGCACGGCGTCGCCTGTGGCCGCGTCGACTTGGATGGGTCGCACACCGAACTCACGCTCGTACTCGGTGCGCCACGGATAGTCACGGCGCACGCGCTTGGCCGGCGGAAGCAGGAGCTGCTGCGGTGACGGCAGTGATGACGATGGCGCGTCGACTGGACCGGGGTGGGTGTCGTCGCTCGCGGGAGCTGGCGCTGGAGCGGCAGCCAAAGCAGGAGGTGGCATGGTGTGCTTGCTTCGTGCCCTATTCTAGCGTCGCCGGGGTCCTGGAACAGGAAGAATCCGCACCACCGCCAGTCTGTCCCAATGCACCGGTATGAAACCGGTAACTCGAACCGTAGATTATGTTTCGCAGGTTCGTTGTCCTGGACCACGAACCTGTGAAAACTAATCTGCACACACACACATGCTGTGTACGGTACAGGCTGTACAGGATTGGAGATGGCTACACAAGTGCAATCATGTCGATTACGCCCTGGCAGCGGTTTTGGCCTTGTCGCTCTGTGGATTCCTTGTTGCATTGGCTGACGCGACTTGCTCAGATCGAGGCTCATGCCCCATGCGGCCAAGCATCTTGACTGGTGCTTGCGTCCGCCCTTCACGAAACGACCCAGAGGAATCCACTGGGGTAACGTTAACCCAGCGCTGGGAAGTGGTGGATGGCCTATAGGTACAGTACTGTACAGAGGTGGGCTGATCTTTTGTGAAGAAGCACGTGTCTCTCTGCTGTTGTGACGCACTCGTCCTGGCCCAGGACGTGGGTGGTATCCAGCACACGGACGTTGTATGTCGGTTCGCGAGATTGTGGGGATCCAAGATTACAGTCCTCGTCAGAGGTTCGAGCAGTGTTTTGTCCTCCGCTTATTCCGGGTGGCGTGTAAAGTCACATCATATCCGACTTGTATCCAATCCAATGGAGCGCTAGGCGGATCTAATTGGGACATAACATGTTTCTCTTGGGAGTGAATGTGAGTGAATCGTCCCTCATGTGAAATGTCACACGACACGCCAGCTCATAATCGCTTGATTGTCCGCCTAAATACACAGTATCCACCAATCATAGTCCTTCATTTCAACTATTTCCCTACCCGCAGCGCATCTTTTGGCGCGGAACAGAGGAAACCACCATGGGAGAAGCAAGCCATCCGGGAGCCGAAGGGGAAGCCGTCGGCGCCGCTAAGGATGCCGCGTAGGCACCAGCCCCAGCGCACCGGCACACGATCGTCTGTCGTGTCGTATCGTTCATTCGCCTTTTTGACGCAAAGTTGCGACGTCCAGAGCCTCCCTACAAGTCCCGTTTGACACCACCTCTACCGATCCCTTTGATGCCCAGCGCCTCGTCGGTAAGCGGCAAAATGGCGCACGCCGGCCGCCAGCACCGCCCGCCAACGGCGTCAGAGCTCTCGTCACGCCGTACGACATTTGTCTACGTCAAGACGCTGCTCTGGAAGAACTGGCTGCTTAAGAAACGCCATCCGGTCGCGACGCTGCTCGAGGTCGCGCTGCCGTGTGTCTTCGTGCTGTTGCTGAGCGTGCTCAAGAACCAAATGGCCGATATTGCTGTGCCTGCTGGATGGAGCGACACGTCGGCGTCACCCACAGACAGTGAGGTCGGCACGTCGTACGACCTCTTCCAGCCCACAGGCACGCGGTTCACGTCCCCGGTGACCAAGTCGCTACCCAAGTTCTACATGCACGAGACGTCGGTGACCGGTCTGCTGGCCACGCTCGGGATCCAGTCCATGAACGACGGTCTCAAGCTCTTCGAGTTATCGGCCGATGACCTCGCGAGCTGCAATGCTGGCGTCACGCTGCGTGGCGCAGTCTCCACGAACGCCTCGTCGCCCTACAAGGTACCGGACGCGTGCGCCGGCAAGGTCGTTCCGTACAAGATTGCGATCGCGCCCGAGACCACGTTCACTCGTGAGTACTTCATGCAGACAATGGACCAGTGGTACCCTCGTGTGGCGCTGGCAAACGGCTCGGCTGCGCCAACGATCCCGTCATGGCGTGACAGTGTGATGTTCTTCAAGACTGCGGACGAGATCGAGGCCTACGTTCAGAGCCCTGACTACGGTACCGATCTCAGCAACCCGCGCGTGTACGCTGGTATCGTCTTTGATCAGGCTCCCAGTGATGACGACGTCGGCAAGTTCACGTCGATCGAGTACACGATTCGCATGAACTCGACCATGATGCAGCAAGAACTTGGCGCCGTTCCTCGCACGAACGGTGACCCCGCGCCGCTGTATCCGTTCCAGAAAAAGATCCAGGTCGACTACTACTCGCGGTACGCTGTGAATGGATTCATGACGCTGCAAACGCTGGTCACACGCTTTGTGGCCTGCATGCCCAAGTGGGACGCGACCAAGAAACAGACAAGTGGTGCGTGCCAGAACGCTCGGTCAACCGCGATCTCGTCGGATGTGCTCGATGCTCGTCTACTAGCCACTCTGGGCGATGATGCTCGACTTCAGCTACTCCTGCGCTCGTTGAACTCGACGTCTTCATCGCTCGCGAGCCTGTTGAAGAGTGCTCCTTCGTCTGCGGTGGAGTCGTTGTTGAAGCCACTTCGGCAAGCTCCTCAACCGTACCTTGGTGGTGCAGTCGCGCCGTTTCCGATCGACGCGTACACGAGCTCGTCGTTTTACGACAGCATCAAGAACGTGTTTGCGATTCTCTTCGTGGAAGCGTACCTTTACTGCGTCTCGCGCGTGTTGGTTGTCTTTATTCAAGAGAAGGAGTCGCGAATGCGCGAGTTTATGAAGATTCTGGGTGTGAAGGAGAAGGCAATTGTGATGTCGTGGTACATCACGTACGGCATCATCTTGTTCATCGGCGCGCTGTTGCAGACGATCGCAAGCATGCTCGGTGTGTTTGCGAACAGCTCGCCCATCATCATCTTCCTGTTCTTCTACCTGTTCGGCCTGAGCGTTCTTGCGTTCGCGTTCTTGGTGAGCACCCTTTTCAGCAAGGCTCGTGCCGGGTCGTTCGTCGGCATGATTGTCTTCTTCGTCATGTACTTTGTCTCGACTGCGTTCTCAACGCAGACACCGGAAAGCAGCAAGACCATTAGCTGTCTCTTGCCTCCAGTCTCTCTTTCATTGGGAGTCCAAGTACTCGCGAATCTTGAAGCTACTGGCCAAGGTGTGACGTTCTCCAACATCAACATCGTGAACGAAAACTTCCGCTTCAGCACGACTCTTCTCTTCTTCGTGATCGACACTGTGCTCTACACACTGCTCGGACTGTACTTTGAGAAGGTTATCCCGAAGGACTACGGAACGACGCTCAAGTGGTACTTTCCCGTATCGCCCTCGTACTGGCGCGGTCGACGATCAAGCCAGAACGGCAGCACCCACGTTCCACCCCACCAAACCGAAGGTGTCGACGCAGTGTCGCTGGACGTCAACGCGGCTGCCGTCGAACCCGTGAGCGCCGAGTTCCGAGAGCAAGTGCGCACCGGTGAGGCTCTTGTGGTTCAGCAACTTCGAAAAGTGTTCTCCGTTCCTGGCGGTGAGAAGACCGCAGTGAAAAGACTGGATCTGACCATGTACAAAGACCAGATCACATGCCTGCTTGGCCACAACGGTGCTGGCAAGACGACGCTGATTTCCATGCTCACGGGGATGATCGCACCGACATCCGGGTCTGCAACTTACAAGGGGATGTCGTTCACAGAGGATATGGATGAGATTCGCCAGTCACTCGGTATTTGCTTCCAGCACGACGTGCTCTTTGCTGAGTTGACGGTCGAAGAGCATTTGATCATGTTTGCGAGCATCAAAGGCTACTCGAAGAGCGAGGTCACAGACATCGTAGCGAGACAGATCCGCGAGGTCGGTCTGACCGAGAAGCGCCATGTCAAGTCAAACGAGTTGTCGGGTGGTATGAAGCGCAAGTTGTCGGTGGCAGTGTCGCTGCTCGGTGACAGCTCTCTGGTGTTCTTGGACGAGCCGACCTCCGGCATGGACCCGTACAGTCGTCGCAGCACGTGGGAGATCCTGTTGAACAACCGAAACGACCGTGTGATGGTGCTGACGACGCACTTTATGGACGAAGCCGACATCTTGGGTGACCGTATCGCGATCATGTCTGAAGGCGAGCTCCGCTGCTGCGGCTCGTCGTTATTCCTGAAGAACCGCTACGGTGCTGGCTACAACTTGACGCTTGTGAAGGACGACAAGGCGTGCAACGATGCCGATGTTGTTCAAATGATCAAGTCGTACGTGCCGACCGCAAACGTGTTGAGCAACGTCGGAAGCGAAATTGCGTTCCAATTGCCACTTGAGAGCTCGTTCATGTTCGCAACTTTGTTTAGCGATCTCGATAACCGCTTGGTGAGCTTGGGTCTGCTATCGTACGGTGTGTCGGTGACGACCCTCGAGGAAGTGTTCATCAAGGTGGCTGAGGCGGGTGACGAAGATCATCAGCATACGCTGAACAAGAGCGCTCGTGCTATGACACCTGTGGATCCAAGCCCATATGTACTCTCGGAAGACGCCGACAGAAGCCGTGGTGTGCAACGAAGCGAAAGCATGTTCTCATCCCACTTGCATGCCCTTCTGCTGAAGCGCTTCCGCGTCGCCAAGCGTGATCGTCGCATGCTGATCTTCAGTACCTTATTGCCAGTCTTGCTGCTGCTAGTAGGCTTGGCCCTGTTGAACAGTGGCACTTCGACACAGAATGACCCCAAGCTCGCATTGACAACGGCTGCATACCCCCAGCAAGATCAAAGCCCAGTGCCGTTTACCTGTGTCAATGATGACGGCAAGTGGTGTAACACGGTGATGGCTTCGAGCATGTTCACAGGAGCTCTCCCAGCGTCACTTGACGGCGAGGCCGGTCAATTCTCGTCAACGTCGTCGCCATCGGTCTTCGGTGTCACATACGCTTCGGCTTCAGTTGTCAACAGCTCAGCCATCACCGCATCTACTCTCAGTCTCGGCCAGGCCATCTTCAATCGCGGCTATGGTCGGAACGGGCAAAGTGCTGTGCTCGACCAACTTGGGGCATTTTTGGTGCACGGAGAAGGCGCGCAGAATGTGTTCGGGTACAACGTCTTCGTCAACTCGACGGCGACGCACGGTGCACCGATCTTCAAGGCCCTGGCGGATCAAGCGCTGTATCGTTTTTTCGCGTCGAACTCCAGCTCGGCGTCGTCGTCCAACCTTCAGCTGACAGTGAACTCTCATCCGCTGCCATTGAGTGCGTCCAGTGCGGCGCTCTTCAGCTCCTTCACGTCTTTCGCGGCGTGTCTCTTCATTGCGATCGCGTTCACGTTCTTCCCTGCGTCGATCGTGACCTTCTTGGTCAAAGAGAAGCAATCGGATCACAATGCCAAGCACCAGCAACTGGTTTCTGGAGTCTCGCTCGGCGCGTTTTGGCTGTCGAACTACTTGTGGGACCTCATGATGTACGTCGTGCCGTGTGGTGCGGCGCTCGTACTCATCCAGCTCTTCAACGTGTCGTCTTTGACCGGCAACGACTGCATCACGTGCTCGTCGTCGACGTTCCCGGCCGTGATCTTGTTGTTTGTGCTCTTCGGTCTCGCGATCTGCCCGTTCACGTACTGCCTCTCGTACCTCTTCAAGGAACACGCATCGTCGCAGACCTATACGATCATGATCAACTTCATCATCGGCATGATCCTCATGGTCGTGTCCTTCGTCATGGACGTGGTCGAGTCGACAGCAGACGCGAACAAGTACCTGCTTTTCATCTGGCGCCTCTCTCCGCTCTTCAGCCTCGGCAACGGGTTGCTCAGGTTGACGATGAACGATCTGACGTCGATCATGTCGAGTGACAAGGATATCAAGAGTCCGTTCGATGGAGACTTGATGGGCTACGAGCTTCTTTACTTGGCCGTGTCCGCAGTTGCGTATGGTTCGCTTGCAGTGGGCATCGACTACGCGTTGACATTTCCCAAGATCAAGGACATGACGGGCGGCGACCACAGCGTCGAGCATGAAGCGTATGACGAAGATGTGGATGTGGCTCGCGAAGCCGAACGCGTCGGCAGCGGCGGTGCGGACGCTGATGCTGTGGTGATCAAGCAGCTCCGGAAGGTCTACAAGGGCGGTAAAGTGGCAGTGCGGAACCTCTCGTTCGGCCTCAAGCGAGGCGACTGCTTCGGATTCCTCGGTATTAACGGTGCCGGCAAGACGACCACGATGAAAATGCTCACGGGTGACGTGGTTCCTAGCTCCGGAACAGCCACGCTCAGTGGCTTCGACATTCTGACCCAGCAGATCGAAGTGCGTCGCCAAATCGGATACTGCCCGCAATTCGATGCGCTGTTCGACTTGCTGACCGTGCGGGAACACCTCGAGTTGTTTGCCCGCATCAAGGGAACCTCACGCGCGAACCTCAATGATGTTGTCACGGACAAGATCCACCAGTTGAACCTCGCGTCGTTCGAGAACAAGCTCGCTGGCAGTCTGTCGGGCGGAAACAAGCGCAAGCTGTCGGTGGCAATCGCGTTGATCGGCAACCCGCAGATTGTGTTCCTCGACGAACCGTCGACTGGTATGGATCCGGTGTCGCGCCGCTTCATGTGGGACGTCATTGCGGGTATCTCGACGCGCAGCAAGTCGTCGACGATCGTGCTGACGACCCACAGTATGGAAGAGTCGGAGGCGCTGTGTTCGCGTGTCGGCATCATGGTCGGCGGTCGGCTGCGGTGCCTTGGCAGTGTGCAGCACTTGAAGAACCGATTCGGTGACGGTTTGGTGCTGGACGTGAAGATGGCTCCGGCGGACGTCGACGAGCTCGACACGCTCGTGCAGAACCTCTTTGGCGGCTTGGACGGAGACCAAGCGATGTTCGTCACGGAGATGGAGCTGCTCGACAAGTGTCGTGCGTTTGGCGCTGCCGAGTACGCGCAACGCATCGTACCATCGCACCCGACGGGCTACAGCCTCGCTGCGGCGATCGAACGCGACGGCTTCGTGCGCGCACCGGCCTTTTGCGCCTGGCTTTTAGAAGAGAAGCGATTCGACGCGCTCGAAGCGTACTTGCAGCGCGCGTTTGGCGAGACGAACGTCGTGGTCATGGAGCGTCAGAACGACTTTAGTCGGTTCAAGCTCCGCGGTGCGAACGACCAGCTCAAGCTCTCGAAGGTCTTTGAGCGCATCGAGCGTGTCAAGCCGACCATGCACATTCGCGAGTACAGCGTTTCGCAGACCACGCTCGAGCAGATTTTCAACCAGTTTGCGAGCCAACAAGCCGAGGAGCAGGGCGGCGCGCGCGGTATGATGCACGATGCGCCGTGAGCCGTGCGCTCGGACGCTTGCGCTGTTAAGCCACGGTACGAACTATGATGCTCGACGGCAGTGCCTTCTAGATAGTATATCTCAATACACATAGCTGATATAGTATTCTCGTCCTTTACCGGCGAGTGTGAAAGGTCGTGTCACCTAGCTGGTTGTCCATTGCTCGATTGCTTGCCCTGGACGAGTGACCATGCTCGATGTCGCGGCGCACATGCTGCTGCTCCAGCGACAGGCACAGATCAAACACGAGCGTCCGGCCGACGGTTCGTTCCTGCCGCTCTCGCTCTCGGTCGCGTGCTTGCTGCGGCAGCTGCCGGCCGGGCTCGCACCGCCCGCCGGCATTCTCTCGCTCCACCAGATCGACCGACTGCCGCTCGAGATCCTCGAGCCTACGCTCGTGCGGCTTCTCTATGGCGAGAGCGTCGACGTATTGCCGCCGCGAGGCAGTGCTATGCTCGCACGTGCGTTCGCGTTCCTCCGTGCCATGGTCGTGTACGTGAAGACGACGCGTGCGATGCTCGCGCTGTGTCACGAGCACCTCACCGACCAGCGCTCGACGGCAGAGACCACGCAGGCGCTCGTCGAGCTCGTCGTCGCGACGCTGGCGGTCACAGAGGAGGACGACGACGGTGGAGAGGAGTATGACGACGATCAGCACGAGAATGCTGCGCACACACAGCAGACCAGCGACGAAGACGATCGAGACCGAGCAGAGATGGACGACGAAGAGGACGAAGACGACGCATCAAGCGGCGTGTCGAGCGACTACGAACGCGTCGCGAGCGCTGCGGCCCTGCACAAACCGCTGCGCGCTCAGCCACATGCGCGGCATCTGCCGTCGCGACGACGAGCGAGCGTTGGGACCGCGCCACCGCCGTCTAAGCCACCGACGGCGACGACGACCGCTGCCGCCGTCGATCCGTCGGGCATCATGAAGCGGGCGTTGGCCCGCGACGCTGGCGACGGCGCCGCGATCGTCGGGATCATGCAAAAGTATCCCGACGACGTCCGTCTCCAAACCCACGGCGTCCGTGCGCTCAAGAGTGCGATCCGCAAGTTTCCGTTCCAGTCGCCCAAGCCAGTACCCAACCAACGATCTTCCAGTGGAGGCGGCAACTCCAGTGACGAGAGCGACGACCACGACGACGACCAAGATGAAGACACCACAGGCGATGCCGACGAGATGCAGCGCCGCGCGGTCGTGCAGCTCGTGCTCCTCACGATGAAGCGGTTCCCCGAGCAGCTCGCACTGCAGCGCGACGCGCTCTTCTGTCTGCTCGAGTACGTGGGCCGCGCCGACCAGCACGTCGCGACAATCACGTCACTCGGTGGCATCGTGTCGATCATGGAAGCCATGGCACGACTGCCCGACGACGAAGAGGCGCAGATCGCCGCGCTCTCGGTCCTGGGCCACCCGACGCTCGCGGACCACGCGGTCGTGCGCGTGAACCCCGAGAGTCGTCGGCTCGTGCTCTCGGCCATGCGGCTCCCACTGAGCGAGCGGCTCCAAGGCCTTGCGTGCCTCGCGCTTGCGAATCTGAGTCTGCGACAGGACGATTCCATGCGCGAGATCGTGGCGCGTGGCGGGCTCGAGCTCGTGGTCGCCGCCATGAACCGGTTCCGCGACGTGAGTCTGATCCAGGCTGCTGGCTGCTGGCTCCTCACGACTGTCAGCACCAACGACGGTGCGTTATGACCGCTACGACCTAGTCGTATGGAGAGATACTAACGTGGGGCGTTGTGCATGGAACTAGACGACATGCTAACCGCCTGTCTCGACGCCGGTGCGCTGCCGCCGTGCGAGCGCGCGCGCGTGCGTTTCGCCGACGATCCGCGTGTGCAGCAGCACGCTCTCAGCGCCATTACGAGCCTCGTGCGCGACGTCACAGACGGGGAGCAACCAGTTGCAGGGACCACACAGGCGACGACACAAGAGTGCTGTCTCCAATGACCAATTACTCCGTAGTGTAGCCATGTTCGTAATGGATACCGTTAGAAGGTACGAACATGACGGTTCCTATCACCTTCGGTTTGGACAGTCACTCGGTGGGGGAGGAAACGAAAAGGGGAATCCAAGATGCGGCGGGTGATGCGCGTAGTGGGCGCCGCGACCACGCGTCCCACACCGACTGCAGGCGTTCGCAGTCGTGTCTCTCACATGCGCCTACGTTCGGTGCGTCATCTGGTATTGCTCATGGCGCTGTGCGTGCTCTGTACGCTCCCACAGGCGGCCGTCGCGATCATCACGCCCGACGAACCGACGCCGCCCAAGCCAGTTCCGTCGGCTTCGGCGTCGGCGTCGCCAGGCGACCAACGTCCTGCGGCCGCAGCAGGCACACCAACAGCAACGCACAGTGCGTCGGTACCGGTACCGACCGGCGCAGTCGACGTGTCTGCTGCTGCGAGCGGTGCATCCGCAAAGGAAGGCGCCGCGGTCGGACGCGCGGCGGTGGCAGACAGAGCGATGAGTCCCATCCCAGCAGAGACCAGTGCCGCGACGTCCGTGAGCGACCTACAGTCGCATACGACAGCCAGTGCGAGCGCCATTGCGGGTGACAAGGAGACGGGGAACGCGGCGCTTGGGAACGAGCGAGGAGACGCGTTGCCGCCGCCCGCGCCACCGACAACGTCGACGGTGGAAATCGTCCATGAGGTGAGGAACCATGTGAAGGCTGAGGATACGGCAGTCTTGACGAAGCGGTAACAACATGTTGGTATCTCTTCTACTAGCGGTACGTGCGTGGTCGTGGTGCGAGCAGCGCCGAGTACTTTGACGACGACGACATGGACGACCGCGACCTGTTCGCGTCCAGTTCCTTTGAGATTGAAGACTCGGATGCCGACGCAGGCGGTGCACCCGGCAGCGGCAAGCGCCAGAACTACGCGTCGCTGGACGCCGGCGCGACGATCCTCGACTCGTCGCCCGAGCTCAAGAGCCCGACGAACTTGCTCGTGCCCGACAAGGATCGATACATGCTCATGCCGTGCGAAAAGCCGCGCAAGTGGGTCGTCGTGAGTCTCTCGGAGGACGTGCACGCCGACGCCATTGCGGTTGCGAACTATGAGAAGTTTTCGTCGACGGTCAAGGAATTTATCGTGCTCGGGAGCGTCAATTACCCGACCGATACGTGGTTCGTGCTCGGCAACTTCACGGCCGCCCAGCAGAACGGAGAACAGATCTTCCCGCTTGATTCGCAGCACCACGTGCGGTACATCAAGCTCCGCTTCTTCTCGCACTACGGCTCGGAGTACTACTGCACGCTGAGCCAGCTCAAGTACGAGACTATGCTTCGATGCTGATGTGGATGGAGTGGTATGGTTGGTCTGATTGGGACTCTTTTGGCGATATTGTAGAGTGTACGGGCGTACGTTCACGCAGGTGATCTCTCAACTTGAAAAGAGTATCGACGCTGAAAGCGCCCTGGACATGGCGGCCCTTCCACCGCCCCGAACCAGCGACGCTTCGCTCGACACTAACGGAATTCAGGGGAGTGGCGACACAGGATCATTTGTCGGTGATCAAGCTTCAACCTCTGAATACGCGGGATCCATGTCATCCCTACACCAGTGCGGTGTGGACGACAGCGTTGTCTCCCTGTTCCTGGCCGGAGTTTCGACCGCTCCAGTTTGCTCGGTCCAAGATGCACCGAAGCAGTCGCCACTCAAGCCTCCGCCGTTCCTTCCAAAACCGGCCCGAAGTGATCCTCAGTTGGAGGCTGAGTTAACGAGCCGTGAACTCGCAGCACTGGAGGCATTAGGACAGCATGTCGACTCCCATCCCACAGCCAGCTCGTCGATTTCAAGTTCGAATGGCTCTGCGAGTGGAGCCGCAGCGCCATCACGCAGCAATGGATCTGCTACAACAGCAACTGGGTCGACCACGGCGCTCCATGGGCAAGGCCTTGGCCGCCTTGAAAGTATTTTCGTTCGCATCACGAAGAAGAGTACGTGGTTGCCATCGATGTATAAGTTCGGCTGGAGTGACACTAACAAATTCCACCACTGAAACTGCAGTCCAACAACTTGAAATGAACCAAAGCGTCTTTGCCAGGCAGCTAGAAGACATTCAAGCACAGCAAAAGGCGCTCACGACTAGCCTACACGGTAAGCAAGACGCCCTCGCCGCTCAAATGCACGACATTCGATCGATTCTTTCCGACATGGTACGGCATCTGAGCACGCAGTAGACGTAAGGTGACTGGACGATGGAGCTAACCATTCGGATGGCTTGTGCTCAGCGTACCCGAATGGACCGAGAGGCGGTCAGCAACGAGCAATACCGCCGTGTCGTTGACGAGCTACGGAAGGAGAACATGGCACTCTGGGTGAGCATGGCATTTTGGATCTCCGGCAGTTGGTGGGTGCAGTGGTATTAATGCTGGTGTCTCTACAGAACGAAATGCTCATCGTCCGCGAAGTCATCACGACGATGAAAGCCGCGATTCTGTGTGCGCTCGCGCTCTCCGCGTGCATCATTGTATTTTATCTGCTTCGCTTGCTGCTCCGCTGCGTTCAGGGTGCGAAGCGACGAGCAGACCTCCGCGAGTGGTTCTGGCGCGTGGAATCGCTGCAGCAGCAGAACGAAGAGACGGCTGCGCACGCCCCGGAAGCCGTGGACAACGACCCCGTCGGGTCATGGCGAGTCAACTACAAGAAGCAATTCGGGTCATCGTGGGACGACCTTGCCATCGAGCGAAAGACTCTGCTCCGCGATTTAGTCGACGAAGAGGCGTCGTCTCTTCAGACAGTGCACGGTGGTCAACGGAACAAGCGACTGCGAACGGCGTCGCTTGTGAACCCCCCAAAGCTGAAGGATTTGATGGTGCAGATGGAGTTAGCGCATCTTGCAGCGGAGGCGGACGGACCTGCTGCTCTGTCGGATGCTGTCGTGAAAGATGAACCTTCAGTTGCGAGTGATTCCGACGCCGCAGATCCGAGTCAGCATCCGTGACCACGTGAGATGCCACTAATGAAGGAATGTATACTATTTATATAGACGCGTGAACCAATCTCGGTTTCAGTGGCGAAGCGGTGACAACGCATCGCGGGAAGCAGGAGGCCGAGTCGTCGATCGCTGGTGAGTGTCGTGGCTTTGAGAGTACTCAACGACCATGGAACGAGGGTTCGTACGCCGTCCATCGACGACCGAGTCGACAGCATCCAGTGGCTGCGACGTCACGTTTGACGACCTGGATGATAGCCAAGTGTTTGCGTACCTCGACGAAGGCGACGAACAAGGATCCATGAAGGCGGCCGCCTCTCGCACGTAAGGTTTTGTGCATCCTTGCGCTGAGATCGCGTAGGCTGTGGCACATGGTTGACCATTGTGTACAAACAGGGTCGAGTTTCGTCTGGATTTTTCATCGCGAGTCAATCCCGCACCCTCAACGACTTCGACCTCCCCATCTCCAGTGATGTCCAGGCGATCCAGCACAAACGCGCTCCTGAACGACAGCAAACAATCCAGTGCAAGCACCACAACCGGTCGAGTGCTGCAGCGGTCACCGTCCATGCGATCGAATACCTTACCGTTCCGGAAACGGCTTTCTAGACGGCCGTCGGAACCAGTATCCGAGTCCATCCTCGCAGCAGCCATCACCACGGCGACGTCGATACGGCCAGAGTCACCACTCAGCTCGCCCGTGTCGCCCTCCCCTCCACGCTCTCCAGCGCTTGTACCGGCGTCGGTGGGTCCCACAATCGCGTCGCCTACAAAATCGTCCGGCTCACCAGTTCCAAGGCCAGCGGTTCACAGTGTCGATGACTCCATAGCGTCGGCTCAACACGCTGCCATGGCTGCGGCGTCATCAGAGATTGTGAGGCTGCAGACGATAAACGAATCGTTGCGCGAAGAGTTAAGCGCTGCGCGATCACATGTGGATGATCTACAGGAGCGAGTGCGTCTGGCTGAGCAGCACAATGAGTCATTATCGGACCAGTTGATCGCTGTCCAAGACGCATTCGAAGCAAAGCTGCGGGCCGCGTACGACGATGCTGTAGCGGAGCGCGAGGACATGTACAACCAGAAGAAATCTGAACTGCAATCAGTTCGAGAGCGCAGCGAACAAGAGCGAGAAACGCTAGAGCGTGAAATGAAAGAGGCGGTTGCGAAGATTGAAAGTGAGCTCCAGAGCGACGCAGACCAGTTGCAGCGTCTAATGCGGGACGGCAAAGAGCAAACGAACGCGCTCAAGGCTCAGATCACGGCACTGCAGGCCGAGTTGAAAGCGTCTCAATTCGAGAAGCAACAGCTCTCCGAATCCGATGCTTCGTTGGTTGCCAAGTGCGAGTCGCTTCAGCACAGTGCGGACCACTGGGAGGCAGAGTGCCAGCGCCTCCAAGATCAAGTGCATCAGCTGCTCCATGAGCAAGAGCACTCTCGGCAGTGCGCGTTTGCAGAGAAGCAAGAGATGGAGCGAAAGCAAACGCTAGACAAAGCTGTGCAGAGGCGTGTTGGAGTCGAGCTGCAGCAACTACAATGCGAGTTGAAGGCGCTCGCCGTCGGGGCGCAAGAGCTGATCAAGGCAGAAGGAAAGAAGACGACGCAACTTCTCACGCGCGTGCAACAACAGGCCAGCGAGTTAGCGATCCAACACAACGAGAAAGCGATGGCGCTTGTGGTCAAGCAGAATCGTATCATCCAGCTTGAGACACAGCTCAAGAACGAGCGACAAAGCGTCAACCAGCTCGACACGTCGCTCGCAAAAGCGACACGCGCGTTGCAGAAGAAAGACGAGCTGTTCCGGTCCAAGTACCAAGAGCAGAAAGAGTTCTTGGACATCACTGTTGCCGTGCGGAATGGTCTCACGAATGAGCTTCAAAACAAGAAGAAGAAGTTGGAGGAGATGGAGAACCAACTGAAAGAAACGCTTCGCGCGCGAGACGCTGTCGAGAAGAAGAACAAGCATCTGACGCAACAGGTCAAGATCATGCAGCACATGCACGCACGCGAGATGGAGCAGGTCGCGTTGTTACGACAGGGACAGCAGTGCGATAGCAGGAGACGCAACAGTCTCGGCGGTTGCAGTAACGCTAGCAGCCATACGACTTCACGGGCCCAGAAGCCAAAGGTAAAAGGCGCCACCGCCATGGCCGCGACCAGTGCGTCTCGTGTCGTGGGGGCGACCTACAAGTTTTCGTCTCTACGAGAACCGCGGGTCGAAATGACAACGAACTGTCGAGCATCCGCTGAGGCAGAGGAGGCAGTAGCAGCCGTAGACCAAGACGACAACGGACGGAGATGCTGGTTCCCGGAGGACGACGTGCTCGCTGCCGAAGGTGCGTGTTACAACGAGGCAGAGGCCGCCATGCCACGGGAATGACTGACGTGTCTAATGCGTTCGCTGTTTGGTGTCGGTAAAGCAGAATGGCGCGAGTTCGTGGCGATCGTCGCGCTCCACGAAGCGGAGTGTCGTCATCAACTGCAGCAGCAGGCACAAGCAGCTCCTGGATCCCACTGAAGGGCTTCAAATGGCTGAAACTTCTCATTCGTGATAAATGAAGCCATATCGAATGTGGAAGGTAACTAGAGAGGCAGTTCAGATCTGGCGGTTAATGTAGTACATTCGGCTCGGTGCCCTCTCGCAGGTCAGAGGGCGGTGGCCTTGGTGTCATAATCTCACAACCAGAGCTTGCTCTTGGCAAGAACCCAGCGACGGTGAAGCGTACCGTGTGTAGCCACTGGTGGTCTGCCGACTCCGCCAGCGTGTTGGTCTGGTCTAAACACTCGTCGAATCCATGCGGAAATGGCCTCACGACAGCAGACTGTCAGCAGAGATGGCATTTGGAGGGTGCGCAACTCCAGCAACAGGAGAACAGGAGACTGTGCCGCGCGCGACCATCACCCCGACGATTGCGGCACAAAGCAGTTTACGTGGGATTAATAGGGATACAACAGCCGCATTTGACAGACGAAATCCTTCTTTCCTGCATTTGTGTGGGCTATAACAGAATATAACATGACGATTTTGGCAGTAATATGGGAGCAGCAGGTTGAGAATTTTAGTCAGGGCCATAATCATGGAGCTTGGAGACACACCGTGGGACAGTTGCATCATCACCACGATGATGGTAATCCGTTTCGTCCAATCGATGATGGATCGATTTTCACCTTGACCAATCAGCGAGCGAATCGTGACGTACGACTGTGGGAGCCAGTAAAGTTCTTCATTCAGTAGATGAGTTCATTTCGCTACCAAACCTACTGACATGAAAGTCGCTGAGGTTCAGCATAAACCGGAGCATCGTGGTGATGGCCCGTCTTCGTCGCGTCCGTGTGTCGTTGAGGGGCCTTCGGTTTGCTTCCCCAACAGCGACGTGTTCGAACAACGTTGGGGGACGAAGAGCATTTCCCAACAAGCGCATCCGAGAGCACGCAACGACGCCAACGCCAGCGACAACAGAACAGACCCACTTACCAACTTACCAACGTTGGAAAGCGTGTCTTGTTGGTGGCGCCAGTGACCTGCACTCTCGTTTTCCCCCGCCCCGTCGAGAGAAGCCAAAGGGAAACCTTCCTCAACCATGGCTCGCAGCAGCGACGTCGACGCCGTGCTCGCGGCGCCAGCCGACGCGTCCCCTGCGGCCGTGCCGGACCTGTCGGCGCGCCGCACGACGCCCATGTTCATCCGCACGCTGCTCTGGAAAAACTGGGTCCTCAAGAAGCGCCATCCCGTCGCAACGTTTCTCGAGATTGCACTTCCGTGTCTCTTTATCCTGCTCCTGGGCGTGCTCAAGAACGAGACGACCGACGTGAACGTACCTGCTGGATGGAGCACGGACGTTGGCTCGAAGGCCGACGACTCGGTCGGTGAAACGTTCAACCTCTTCCAGCCTTACGGCTCGTTCATTACGTGGATCCCGACCAACCTCCCGCGCTTCTACATGCACGAGACGACGCTCACGGGCGTGATGCTCGGACTCGGCCTCCAGTCGCTCTCGGACGGACTGAAGCTCGACGAGCTCGCGCCCGCCAACCTTGCGACGTGTAGCTCGGCGGTCGTCGTGCGTGGCGCCGTGTCGACGAACGCGTCGTCGCCGTACAAGGTTCCAGACGTCTGCGGCGGGAAAGTCGTGCCGTACAAGATTGGCATTGCGCCCGACACGGACTTTACGCGCGAGTACTTCATGCAGACGATGGACCTGTGGTACCCGCGCATCAAGTTGCTGAACGCATCGTCGTCGCCGGAAATCCCGTCGTTCCGGGATAGCGTCGAGTTCTTCAAGACCGCCGACGACCTCGAGGAGTACGTCACGAGCAAGACCTACGGTGACGACCTCTCGAAGCCACGCATCTATGGCGCGATCGTGTTTGATCAGTACCCGAAGGACAGCGACATTGGTTCGTTCCAGTCGATTGAGTACAGCCTGCGCCTCAACTCGACGCTCGGTCGACAAGGCATCACGGGTCTCATCCCGCGCACCATCGGTGAACCGCCAGCACTCTTCCCGTTCCAGAAGGGACTCAGCGTGGACTACTACTCGCGGTACGCGGTCAGCGGTTTCATGACGCTGCAGACCCTCGTGACGCGTTTCGTGACGTGCATGCCAGAATGGGATGCGACAAGCAAAACGACTTCAGGCAAGTGCCAGCGAGCGCAAGCCACCGCGAAGAACTCCACCGCGATCGACGCGAAGCTGCTGAAGAGCATGGACGATGATATCCGCATCCAGCTGGCGGTGTCGACGCTCCTCGGGCAGAGTAATGCGACGCGTGGATCGTCCGCTGCTGCGGGTGGAGCGAGTCTGTTGAACGATTTTCTCGGCATCTCGGGTGAAGCATCCAATCTCACCTTCTCCTCGTTGCTCGCGCTGGCGACACCAGGCGTGCGAGAAGCGTTCTTGAAGCCGCTCCGTCAGGTCCCTCAACCACTTATCGGTGCCGCAGTTGCACCATTCCCAATTGACAGCTTCACGAGCTCTCCATTTTACGACCAAGTCAAGAACGTGTTCGCGCTCGTTTTCATCCTTGCGTACTTGTACTGCATTTCGCGCGTGCTGGTGATTTTCATCCAAGAGAAGGAGTCACGCATTCGAGAGTACATGAAGATTCTTGGCGTCAGCGAGAAGGCGATCATCATCTCGTGGTACATCACGTACGGATTGATTCTGTTGATCGGAACTTTCCTCCAGGCGCTTGCCGGTCTCGTTGGTTTGTTCGCGAACAGCTCGCTGTTCATCGTCTTCCTCTTCTTCTTCCTGTTCGGACTGAGTGTGCTCTCGTTCGGTTTCATGGTGAGCACCATCTTCAGCAAGGCTCGCGTCGGCGCCTTCGTCGGAATGGTTCTCTTTTTCCTCATGTACTTCATCTCGGCCGCGTTCACTCCCCAGACGCCTGAAAACTCCAAGTCGATCGGCTGTCTCTTGTCTCCGGTGGCCCTGTCGCTCGGTGTGAATGTTCTTGCAAACCTCGAAGCTACTGGTCAGGGCATCGCCTTCTCCAACATCAACGTGCTGTCTGAGAACTTCCGCTTCAGCACTGCGCTGTTTTTCTTTTTCCTCGATTCGGTGATCTACACGGTCCTCGGTCTCTACTTTGAAAAGGTCATTCCGAAGCAGTACGGAACGACACTCAAGTGGTACTTCCCTGTGTCCCCGTCGTACTGGCGAGGAAGGAAGGGACGCGTGTCTCTCAAGGGCGACCACATCGCTCTCGGGCAAGGTTCACCCGGTATCGACAGTGTGATCGTAGACGTGAACTCCTCGATTGAACCCGTTGGTGCGGATCTTCGTGAGCAAGAGCGTAGCGGTGAAGTTCTTTCGGTTCAGCGTTTGTCGAAGGTGTTCCCAGTGCCGGGAGGAGAGAAGACCGCGGTGAAGGGACTGAACCTTGTGATGTACAAGGATCAAATCACATGTTTGCTCGGCCACAACGGTGCTGGCAAAACGACGCTCATCTCGATGCTGACGGGTATGATCGCACCTTCTTCTGGCACCGCCACATTCCGCGGACTGTCCATCACGGAGGATATGGACGAGATTCGCGAGTCACTGGGTATTTGCTTCCAACACGACGTGCTGTTTGAGGAGTTGACCGTCGAAGAGCACCTCATCCTGTTCGGTCGCATCAAGGGTTACGCGAACGATGAGCTGCTGAACATCGTAGACAAACAAATCCGCGAAGTCGGTCTGACTGAGAAGCGCCGTGTCAAGTCCAACGAGTTGTCGGGTGGTATGAAGCGCAAGTTGTCGGTGGCAGTGTCGCTTCTTGGTGACAGCTCTTTGGTGTTCTTGGACGAGCCGACCTCGGGTATGGACCCGTACAGTCGTCGCAGCACGTGGGAGATCCTGTTGAACAACCGAAACGACCGTGTGATGGTGTTGACAACACATTTCATGGATGAAGCCGACATCTTGGGTGACCGTATCGCGATCATGTCGGAGGGTGAGCTTCGCTGCTGCGGCTCGTCGTTGTTCCTGAAGAATCGCTACGGTGCTGGCTACAACTTGACACTCGTGAAGGACGACAAGGCGTGCAACGACAGCGAAGTCATTAACTTCATCACTCGATATGTTCCGAATGCGAACGTGTTGAGCAACGTGGGAAGTGAAATCGCGTTCCAACTGCCGCTCGACAGCTCGCGCGAGTTTTCGACGATGTTCGCAGATCTCGATGAGAACCTGGCTAAGCTTGGACTCATGACGTACGGTGTGTCCGTTACGACGTTGGAGGAAGTATTTATCAAGGTGGCTGAGGCAGGCGACGAAGACAACCAGCACACACTCGCAAAGGATGCTCGTAGTGTGGATTCTCCGGCGACTACTCCAGTATCGGGTGTCCGTGAAGGCACTGCTCCACCAGAGGGCAGCCTGTTCTTCACCCATTTGCACGCGCTGTTCTTGAAACGTTTCCGCGTCGCCAAGCGTGATCGTCGTATGCTCGTCTTCAGCGCGATCCTTCCGGTTCTTCTTCTTCTGGCTGGGTTGGTGCTGCTCAAGAGCAGCAATATCACGCAAAGCGATCCGAAGCTACCGTTGACGACTGATGCGTACGCCGCAAAGGACCAGAGCCCGACGCCATACGTGTGCGAGGTCGATGAGAACAACTGGTGTAGCGCAATGATGTCGCCCAAGGTGTACACTGGCGCGCTCCCTCAGAAGCTTGAAGTGACGGAATTCGATTCGAGCAGCCCGACGGTGTTTGGTGTCAAGTACACTGATCCCCAGATCAATGCATCGAACGAGACAGGGTATGCATTGAACCTCGGCCAGGAATTGTACAACCGTGGCTATGGCAAGGACGGGACCACTCGTGTTACCAGCCAGTACGGTGCATACGTGGTGCATGGCGACAGTGCCAGCAACGTGCTCGGATACAACATCTTCGTGAACACGACGTCCATCCACAGCGCCGCCATCTTCAAGGCCCTCATGGACCAGGCCGTGTACCGGTTCTTCGCGGCCAACACAAGCTCTGACTCGACGTCGAACGTGGATCTGAAGGTCAACAGTTACCCGTTGCCCCTCACGGCATCGACCAAGGCGTTGTTCAACTCGTTCATCTCGTTCACAGCGTGCCTGTTCATCGTGATCGCGTTCACGTTCTTCCCGGCCTCAATTGTGGTGTTCCTCGTCAAGGAGAAGCAATCGGAGCATAACGCCAAGCATCAGCAGCTGGTGTCAGGCGTGTCGCTCGGAGCTTTCTGGCTGTCCAACTACTTGTGGGACCTCATGATGTATGCCGTTCCGTTCGTCGCTGCCCTCGCGTTGATCCAGGGGTTCAGCATCGGGTCGCTGACCGGTAAGGACTGTGTCACGTGCACGGATGCGACGTTTCCCTCGGTGGTTGTGCTGTTCCTGCTCTTCGGCGCAGCAATTTGCCCCTTCACGTACTGCATGTCGTACCTGTTCAAAGAACACGCGTCGTCGCAGACGTACACGATCATGATCAACTTCATCATCGGTGTCGTGCTCATGGTGGTGTCGTTTATCCTTGACATCATCGAGTCGACGAAGGACATCAACAAGTATTTGGTATTCATCTGGCGCCTGTCGCCGCTTTTCAACCTCGGCAACGGCCTGCTCAACCTGGCTCTCAATGAACTCCGCTCCATTCTCCGAACCGACAAGCGTCAGAAGAGTCCGTTCTTTGACCTCATGGGCTACGAGTTGCTCTTTTTGGCGCTCACGACGGTCATCTTTGGGGCCCTCGCTGTTGGCATTGACTACGCTCTCACATTCCCGAAGGTCAAGAGCATGCTCACCGGTGGGAAGAGTGTCGAGGAGCAATCATATGAGGAGGATATTGATGTCGTGAAGGAGGCCGAGCGTGTGAAGCGGGGCGAGGCGGATAGCGAAGTCGTCGTGCTGAACGGACTGCGCAAGGTCTACAAGGGTGGAAAAACGGCCGTTCGCAACCTGTCGTTCGGCCTCAAGCGCGGCGAGTGCTTTGGTTTCCTCGGCATCAACGGCGCTGGTAAGACCTCAACGATGAAGATGCTTACAGGCGATGTGTTGCCCAGCTCTGGCGCCGCTACGCTCGGTGGCTTCGACATTCTGACCCAGCAGATCGAAGTGCGTCGTCAAATTGGATACTGTCCGCAGTTCGATGCACTGTTCGATTTGCTGACCGTGCGTGAACACCTCGAGCTGTTTGCCCGCATTAAGGGAACCTCGCGCGCGAACCTCGACGACGTTGTCACGGACAAGATCCACCAGTTGAACCTCGCGTCGTTCGAGAACAAGCTCGCTGGCAGTTTGTCGGGCGGCAACAAGCGCAAGCTGTCGGTAGCAATTGCGTTGATCGGCAACCCGCAGATTGTGTTCCTCGACGAACCTTCGACAGGCATGGATCCGGTGTCGCGTCGCTTCATGTGGGACGTCATTGCGGGTATCTCGACGCGCAGCAAGTCCTCGACGATCGTGCTGACGACCCACAGCATGGAAGAGTCGGAGGCGCTGTGTTCGCGTGTCGGCATCATGGTCGGTGGTCGGCTGCGGTGCCTAGGCAGCGTGCAGCACTTGAAGAACCGATTTGGTGATGGTCTCGTGTTTGACGTCAAGCTCTCTGCGCCGTCGCATGAGGAGCTACAAGAGCTTGTGACTCGCCACTTCGGTGGTCAGAATGAGTTTGTGACGCCGATGGAACTGGAGGACAAGTGTCGTGCGTTTGGTGATGTCAGCTTCGCCGAGCGCGTGACGGCGGCACACCCGACGGGCTACAGCCTCGCCGCAGCGATGGAGCGCGACGGCTTCGTCCGTGCTGAGTCGTTCGCCTCGTGGTTCATGGAGGAGAAGCGGTTCGGTGAGCTCGACGCCTTCCTGCGCAAGTCGTTTGGCGACAGCAACGTGTTGATCATGGAGCGTCAGAACGACTTTTGCCGGTTCAAGCTCCGTGGCGCGAACGATCAGCTCAAGCTCTCAAAGGTGTTTGCGCTCGTTGAGGAGATCAAGACGACCATGCACATTCGCGAGTACAGCGTCTCGCAGACGACGCTCGAGCAGATCTTCAACTTCTTTGCCGCGCAGCAGTCCGAAGAGCAGGGCGTCGCGCGTGGCATGGTCGTCGAGGCCTAGGTACACGCGAGACATGTACGGGTAGTTAACGCAAACCGGTCGAAGGCCTTACATAGACTCATTCATGAAGCAATCAATACACGTTGTGCATTTTGTGACCAGTCCAGTTCTCGTTCGTCCACCGCAACACTAACGGAAGGTGAAATATCGGAAACGGACCAAAGAATTCACCATCTACCGGATCCCATATGTCGCAAGCGACACTCCCAGTTGCCTCTCCCGCGCAATGAGCGAGCAGCTCCAACCGCATTCTCTTCTCCTCCGTCGGATGCGCCTGGGATGGTCAAGCGCAAGCGCGTGGAGAGCGCGCGCCTCGTCGACGGAGACGCAGACGACGACTACGACCATGACAGCGACCACGACGAAGGCGCAATCGACCGTCACGACGACGACGACGCCTTCGCAGCGGCGGCGGCGCGCTTCGAGCGCGCCCATCTTCTGCCCAACGGCAGCAACGGCAACGACACGTTGCAGTGGCAGGACCAGTTAGACGCATACGCCGCCGAAGCTGCCGCGGTGCTGCAGCCTCATACTGCCAGCGATGTAAGAGGTGGCGAGGCGATGGTCGACTACGAAGCGATGGAGTATCCAGACTGGGGGCTCGCCGACGAGCACGCGTACGAGCAGCGCGGCGGCACACCGGCGCCCATGCAGTTCACCAAGGTGCTCGCGCAGGCCGAGCAGAGTGACGACAAGCAGACAAACGTGCGCTACGTCGCGATCCTGCAGGCGATCCATCGGTCGTGGATGTCTTTTTTAGTGGACCGACGCGCCTACGAAATGCGCACGTGCACGCGCGTGGTCGTCACGTCGGCCGTGAGCGTCGCGCTCCGCAACCAGCAGCTGCTGGCGACTGGCGTCGGCGTAGACGAGCTACTGCCGCTGCATATTCATACGTGGCAGCGCGTGTTTGTGTGCAGTGCCAGTGACAGCGACGGACAGCTATGTCCGTTCACGTTCACGGCCGAGGCCACGCGGATGCGCAGCGGTCAGTGGGTCGTGCTTGTCAAGCACGGACGCTTTTACCATTCACACGACGCAGACGAGAGCGCTGTGTCTGCGCAGTCAAGTCAGCTGCAGCTTGTGACGTCGCAGCTCGTGGACGCGCTCACGGGCTTGGCCCCACTTGCGGTGGACGAAGAGCTCCGACTGCTGACGGCGTACGTTGCAAGCCTGAGAAACAGGGTATCTGTTGTGAATGGTGTGGCGCCATCAGCTACGACAACAACAACAACAGCAACAGCAACAGCAACGACGACGACGAAGACGACGATAGATTCTCGAGGGCACATCGAGACGGTGCAGGGCACGCCAAGACAACGACACAGACAAGAGACAACGCCGAGCGCGGTGCACAAGACGACCAAGCAGCCGAACGCGCTGTCGCCACCCAATCGGAAGCAACCACGACCGACAAGGAGCAGGATACCACCAGCGGCGGGCGTTGTGGCGAATCAGTCTCCACGCGCCACGCACAAGCAAAAGCGAAAGACGAGCACATCCGTTGAGACGTCAATAGCGATGCCTCTACCGCATGTGGCATCAGCTGATGACGACACGATTCTGTCAACGAGCTCAAGAGGACGGATATCGGTGAGCGAGGTCGTTCCTTCACAGCAGCCATCCAAGAGGCGACGGGGACTGGAGCCGGAGACCGCGTCGTCGACGACTGGGACGACCGAAGCGTCTGCACATAGTGCGAAGGTAGCGCGGAAGCGAGAAAAAGTAAAGAAGGATGGGACGAAGACCGTGGCTGCAGCCGATGCGAGTAAGGCTGCTGATGAAACCCATACAGCCACCAGGACCCGACGGGTCTCCTCAGTTGATTCGGCTCAGGTCGGTACCAGCTCTCGCACTTCTGTATCGTCTCGTAAGGCCAAGGCAAACGCTTCTGCTGCGTCAGCACCACAATCTCCTGCGTCTACCCTGACTGCAGCAGCCGATCCCGTGCGGATGACGCTGACCGTGTCTTTGGAAGACGGAGCGAAACAAGCAGCGGCATTAGCCGCACGTCGAAAACAGAAATCACGACAACCTCAGCCTTCAGCGGCTGTAGACGATGAACCAGCTCCAGAACCCAGTGATACGACGCAACGATCGCGGCGAACCACGCGGTTGTCGGTCGATACGAGTGCGGTGAAGGAATCCGCGTCCAAGACGACAGCAGTGGCAGCTGCCGGCACGACACGCCGATCCCCACGGAGGAGCCAGTCGCCGACGCCCCAGCACACGACGACTACATTGACGACCGAGTCTAAGCAGCCAGTGACCCCGCGTCAAACGACGCGACCATCACCGGCGGAGACCACGGCACCGACTGCAACAGCAGCAGTCGCCGCCGTCACAGCCGAGTCGTCTGTGCGGCGTTCACCAAAGAGAGCGTTGAAGCCACCGTCCAAACGTCCGTCCGTCGCAAAGCCCGTGGCGTCAGTTAGGCACGCTGTCAAACCGAACGGCCCGATGCACGCGTGGCTCAGTCCGGCAAAGCAGCATCCGCGGGCCGCTACGCCCACGAGCGATGCCACGACCAAGACGCTGTCCACTCCAATGCCAGCTCGTCAGAAGATCCGGACGCTCAAAGTCGTGGGTGTGAAGCGGACGAAAGGGGCGAGCGACGCGACCACAATGGATTCGGACTTGCAGGTCGTGGTGCCGTGGATCTGTCCGATGGGCCAAGCGACACAGGACGCGACCGAGACAAACAGAGAAGACGACGACGGTGACTGGGATGTTGTGCTGGTGCCACGCGCGTCGACAGCAGCAGGAGCAGCCGTCGAGAACCCACCGGCGGCGAAGCCGAAGCCGCGGCTAAAACCGTAGGGCGATCATATGAGACATCGTAGAACGCAATGATACCAAAGGGTTTAACCTCGAAACCTAGTGAGCTATACCACGAGTCTCTCTCTCGATTCATCTTGAGATTGGCGAAGTCGGAGCGAAGAAAGCTGTCCTCGTGACCGAGATATCGAGCTCGAAAAAAAATGTCGGCGAAATTTCTCGTGTTTTCATTTTTACGACAGTTAGATATGTGGTATAGTTTTTTGCAAGGATTCCAGGGTTTGTGTTAATAATTGAGAGTTCTCAATTCTTCGTCGTCTAAATTTGAATCTAATGATTGCATCCTGGTACATTTCTGCATATGACGGACACTTTCAAACCTCGATTTTTTGAAGAATTTCAGTTAAGTACGAATTATGTTGCCTTGACTTTGAAGGCACCTCACGAAAAACCTCAAAAAGGGCCTTAGTATCAATTCGTTCCACGGGTTCTCATATACTCGTATTGTAGTACTACCGAAAACGGTGTTTTGTCGTGACCATGTCTTTGTAAACTTCGTTTAGTCCACCATTCAGAGGTACTTAATTAGGATAGTTTGGATTTCATCCAATCAGCATGCCTGTATGTGTTCCCTCTCCCTCAGTACATTTCGCCATTCGGTGTCACACCCAATTTCTCGCTCGACCGCGTGCCACCGACGCATTCCTGGCACGGACAATGCGACGCGACCGCGCATCTTCCGGGCGTGTCGACCCGCGCAATGCCGGCACACTGCTCAAGGTGCTGGCGGCCGTGATCATGGCCTGCGCTGTACTGTCGCTGCTCCAATTTGGTGCCATCACCGAAACCACCAACGCCAACTCTGCCACCGGCCACGCCAATAATGCCAACGCCAACGCCAACAACGCCAACGGCAACGGCAACTCGCTCCGGGATCGCGATGGTGAAGCTGACAAACCGACAGAAAAGCCTGGCGCCCCGGTCATCGCGGAGCCGGTTGTAGAGATTGAGAGCGGCTCGCGCGGCATTCTCATGTGTCTCCACAACCGCATCGTGCCGCTCGGTGCGTCGCTCGTGCGCGAGCTGCGGTGCCTCGGGAACGACGAGCCGATTGAAGTGTACCACTGCAGTGAGCTCTCGGCATCGAACCAGGAGCTGCTGCGGACGGTCGACAGCAACTTGCAGATCATCGACATCTGCGCGTCGCTGGTCTCGCGTGGCGTCATGAACGAGCAGCTCGCACACTCGTTCCGCAGCTACTGGATCAAGCCGCTTGCGCTCCACCAGACCAAGTTCCAGGAGCCCATCATGGTCGACGCCGACGTCATTGCGCTGAAGGATCCAGCGGTGCTACGCTCGATCGACGGCTACAAGCAGAAAGGCACCGTGTTCTTCTACGACCGCGTGATCTGGGACGCCAACTTTTTCAACCGCCGCATCACGCCACGACCGGGCGCGAAGCAAGAGTACTACTTGCCGCACTGGCTCAAGACGTTCAACTACACGCGCTTCGGCATCACCGACGGCTACAGCCCGTCGCAGCACGTGCTGCAGTCGTGGGGCTATCGCGCCAAGACCTGCCACGAAATGGACTCGTCCATGCTGCTGGTGGACAAGCGCCGCGCCGGCAAGGCCATGTCGGTGCTCTGGTTCCTCATTACCGAGCACCGCTTCAATATCGAGTTCTCGCTCGGCGACAAGGAAGCGTTCTGGCTCGCGTACGAGTTTGCGCACGCGCCCTACTTCTTTTCGCCGTGGGGCGCGAGCGTCGTGTCGTCCATGCCAAACCGCGACGTCGAGCGCTTCGAAGCCACGCTCTGCGGCTGTCTGTGCCACTTTATGCCGGTCGATGATGCCACACCCGAGCTGCTCTACCTCAACGGCCGCCAGGTCGTCGACGCGATCCCATTCAACCTCGACAACCTCAAGGACATTCGCAAGAACCTCGTGTTCAATTTGCTCCCGACGCATATGACGCCACGCCAGAAGCGCGCGAACGGCAAGGGCAAACACGGCGAACACTACGACATGGAGTGCAACGTTGGACTGGGCAAGACACCGACGCCGCCGCAGCTGCGCCACCACCTCTGGCGCCGTCGGCTCCACTTTATGGCCATCTCCATGGGCATGCTCGAGCCGCTCCAGTCGTGTGACATGGGCGGCCACGTTTCGCGCTTTGACCCCGCGGTCACGCGGCCGTAATAAGTAAGGGAACAGCGACTGGCTTAACCGAACGACGGCACATTTTCGCTCTCTCTGTCTCTTCAAGACGCCATTAAATTCGTGGCGTCCGCTCTAGATACACACGCAAAGTAGACGCGGCGTCCGTACTTCGGATCCACAGTCATTCGTCTGATCGAGCCAAGCAATGTACAATTGCAGCAGTCTATTTTAGCAACGTTTTCGGAATCCAACTGTCTACTTTAGAAATACTTATCGTCATGGAGTGCAACCGTTTCCCACAGCTTCATCAATCGGACCGTCACGCCATTCACACGCCATGTCGCCCGCGCTGCCACGCGCCCGCTTCAGCGCGCTGCACGTCGCGGCCGCCGTGGTGTTCGTGCTCTTCACGTTGGGCCCGGCGTTGCAACGGCTCGAGCTTGTTACGTACGCGCCCACGTCGACGAGCGCGCTCAGTTCACTTGAGCATCAGCGTCGAGACGCTGCGTCGCCCGCGCCTACTACTGGTAGTACTACCAAGGCGCCAACACCAGCGCCGACGCGGCGACGGTTCCCCGAGCCCATCACAAAGATTGTACCCGACTCGCGCGGCATCCTGCTCTGCCTCCACGATCGCATCATCCCACTCGGGCTCTCGCTCATCGCGGAGCTGCGCTGCCTGGGCAACCGTGAGCGGATCCATATCTACCACTGCCTGGGCGAGCTCTCCACGGAACACCAAGAGCTCATCAAGCGCGTCGATGCGAACGTCGAGATCATTGATGTTTGCGAACAACTCATTGGTCGCAACGTGATGGACCGCAAGACCATGCAGTCGTTCCGCAGCTACTGGCTCAAGCCGCTCGCACTGCATCAGACCACGCTGGATCACGTGCTCATGCTGGACGCGGATGCGCTGCTGCTCCAGGATCCAGCCACGCTGCGTGCAAGCGCTGGATACGTCCAAAACGGCACGATCTTCTTCCACGACCGCGTGATCAACGACAGCATGTACTTCAATCGCGAGGTCCCGATTGACGCGTCCGGAAAACTCAAGGAACCGTACCTGCGCCACTTCCTCAAGACCTTTGACTACGATCGCTTCTCCATCGCCGACGGTTTCGTGCCGTCGCATCACTTGCTCCATTCGTTCGCGTATAGCGGCCGCTCGGCCCACGAGATGGATTCGTCGATGGTGCTGGTCCGCAAATCGGCAGCAAAGGCCGCCACGGCGCTGCGCGTGCTCTGGGTGCTTATTACCGAGACGCGGTACGACTTTGAGTTCTCGTATGGCGACAAGGAATCGTTCTGGCTCGCGTACGAGCTGGCCCACGCGCCCTACTTCTTCTCTCCGTGGGGCGCGACCGTCTTGTCGTCGGAAACGAACCGCGACATGGAGACCCACGCGTCGACGCTCTGTGGGAGCCTTGCACACTACGTGCCGATTGCCGACGCGACGCGCGAGCCCGAGCTGCTGTACGTGAACGGCAAAGCGCTGGTCGACCCCGTGCCGTTCGACGCCAACGATTTGAGCAACCTGCGCGCCAACCTACTCTTCAACACGCGCCCAACGCACATGTCGCCGCGGCGGCCACGCACGGCACCCATTGGCGAAAAGGACGAGAAAGGCAACCGCCGTTTCTTTAGCGAGTGTCTCACGGGGCTCGGCGCGACGCCCACGCCGCCGCAGCTACTGGACGCGCTCTGGCGGCGCCGCATGCACTTTATGGCGATCTCCATGAACCGCCTGGCACCGCTGAAGACGTGTACGTGACGATACCATCCAGCCGCACTACGTGATGCAACTGTACCCATGTCGAATCGGAAACGAATCGCGCTGGGGAGTATTAATACAGGAGTAATAGACAGTCAACTCCACACGATCTAGTGTTGCTCCGGTTGATGTTGGCGTCCATGTGGGGCATCAGGATGGTCCAGGCTTTTCATCCAGATCCAGCGTGCGTGGTCCAGAGCGCTGGACGTTCCAGCCGATTGCTGGATTCGCGCCGGACGTCCCTTCGTGGAGCGTTCCGCTAATCAAGGAACTCGAACAAAGGCGGGGTCTGAAACAGACGCTCCCCAAATCGCCAGTTCGCGCCACATGCCCTCGATTTAGTGCCCTCATGGATGAGGTTTTATGGGTTTTGTCCCGTGTTTCATGCTTCAACAAGGGATCCAGATTCGGGACACGTGGGGGGCATCACCATTTCCCCCGGCGCATGAAACTTCCTTTCGAGGCCTGCGACGACAAGCCAGGCAGCGAGCAGCAGCATGAGCACCAAGTCGCGCGACGGTGAGGCGTCGGCCGTGGGCAGTGACACGGCACGTGGCGATGGCGTGTACGTGACCAAGAGCCGCTCAACGTTTGCCATGTGGCTCCACGGCAAGACCGCGCCCGTGCGCGCTACGCCAGCGCTGGTCTTTCGCCAGGCCGACGTGGTGCAGGAAGGGTACTTGCTCAAGCAGGGGTTACGCCTCAAGATGTGGAGCAAGCGGTACTTTATTTTGCGGCTCGAAGAGCGTCACATGACGTTGGGGTACTACACCAGCAAGGAGTCGCTTGTGCTCTGCAGTGAGACGCCCATTGGACCGGGTCATCGGCTCGTGCCAGTGAAACACCCACGCCGCCTTGAGCTGCGCTGCGGCACCAAGTCAATGGTGCTCGAGGCTGAGGACGAAGACTCGTACGCGGCATGGAAGAACGCACTACAAGAAGCGATCCGCTGGAACCACGCAATGGTACCGTCGAAAGACGGCTCGTTCGTCAAGTACGGGAAACAGGCGGCCGACGACAAGGCCGAAGAAGAGAAGAGCCGGCAAGACGCGGCCAAAAAGTTGCGGGAAAAACAGCGAGCAGATGAGGCGGCGGCGGCGGCCAATGCTGCGAACAAGCCCAAGTACCTACCTGCGACCCGCGACGGATACCAGTGCTTCATGACGTCCAACACGCGCTTTGAGATTCCCAACTACTTTGAGTACGTCAAGACAGTCGGCTCTGGCGCCTACGGTGTTGTTATCTCAGCCAAGGACACACGCAATGGCAAAACCGTCGCCATCAAGAACATCCAGCGTGCGTTCGATGATCTCACGGACGCCAAGCGGATCGTGCGCGAGATCAAGCTGATGCGGCATCTACAGCACAAGTACTTGCTGGGCGTGGACGACATTTTGGAGCCTATCTCCCTCGCCAAGTTTGAGGACGTGTACATTGTATCCGAGCTCATGGCAACCGATCTGCACCGTGTGATTTACTCGCGCCACGCACTTTCGGACGAACACATTGCATTCTTCATGTACCAGATGCTCTGCGCCATGAAGTACGTGCACTCCGCGAACGTTATCCACCGTGACTTGAAGCCGTCGAACATCCTTGTCAACGCCAACTGTGAACTCAAGATTTGCGACTTTGGTCTCGCGCGTGGCATCTTCCCGGAAGAAGAACTCGAACTGACTGAGTACGTCGTCACGCGGTGGTACCGCGCGCCGGAGATCATGTTGGGCTGCATGAAGTACACGAAGGAAGTGGATGTGTGGTCCATGGGCTGCATATTTGCAGAGATGATGTCCCGCAAACCGCTGTTCCCGGGGCAGGACTACATTGACCAGTTGCACTTGATCATGAATGCACTTGGTGCGCCCAGCGACCAAGAGCTGTACTTTCTCACGAACGCACGAGCACGGAAGTTCATGAACGCAGAATACCACAAACGTGGTGGTAACCCACTCAAACCCCTTGCACAGCTCTTCCCGGATCTCGCGCCGGACGCGCTGGACTTGCTCCAGAAGATGCTCGTGATCGACCCGAACAAGCGCATCAGCATTGACGACGCACTCGCGCACCCGTACGTGGCGTCTATCCGGAATCTGGACGACGAGACCATGGCCCCAACAGGATTCGACTACGACTTTGAGAACGAAAAGCTCACGAAGCCAGTGCTCCAGAAGCTCATCTGGGACGAAATGGCGGTCTTCCATCCGGACGCGACCGAGGACGAAGGGAACCAGAGCAGCAACGCCGGCTCAACACCCGCAGCCGCTGTGCCGCTGTCGGCGCCGGCGAGTGCCAAGAGTGACAAGAGTGACAAGAGCGGTAGCTCTGCCGCACCCGTGCACCCACAGCAAGTGCCTGGCGAAGCCCCAGGCGAAGCGTCCGTCGCCTAGAGTCTTTTCAGTAGGTTGCTGCTCCATGAGCCCCCACAGCTTTCAATTCCCTTCTATAAGTAATGCCGCCTGTAGTTCTAATCGAAATCAGTACATTTCTTTGATGCCCTCATGCTTGACGCGTTCTGGACTTCTTGAACACCGCGTCCCATCCCATGAAGCAGCCGCGACTCGTGGTTTCGTCTCTGCAATGTGTGTGGCAATGGTGACTCCCATAGAATTCCAATGCGACCAGCCAAAAAGGAGCCATGTATTGCTGGGATCAAACAAACACATTACCAGTACAGTCTGTCGCTACAAACTCGCACTAAGTTACTACTAATACGTAGTACTTTAGAGCTGCTCACGTTGTCGGATGGCACAACGGCGCAAGTGAACTTAGTTGTCGCCAATGCCGGCGTTGTAGCAGTTCCCAACGAACTGCGGCGCGAGCTCCTCGCCAAGGAGACGGTTAATGAGCGTCTTGCCGAGCATGTTGATGACGTTGATGATGTCGTTGTAGAGCGAGCCCTTCTTGTTGATCTCCGTGGTCGTGTATCCCAAAAGCTTCTCACCGAGCGCCTTGATGAGCGGACCGGCACTCGGGAAGTGGAACGCGAGGCGCTTGACGCTCTCGACGCCGATGCTGAGCGAGTCGATCGAGGCGGCCGTGAGCTTGCGCAGGATGCGCGGCAAGAGTGCCGTGAAGTTGCCGGTGATAGCGGCGATCGAGATCGACGACACGGTCACGTCAAGGCACGTGCCACGGGGCGCAGTCTTGGGGCACATCTGGACGATCGTCGTGGCGTTGAAGCCAACGTCTGGCTTCTCGAGCTCCACGCCAACCTCCACATCGACAGCGATCGGCGGGCAATTGATTGGGTCGAGGAGGCTCGTCCAGCAAATGTGCCACCACTGCTTGTTCAGCTGGGCAATCTCGAACGAGAACGTACCGTCGACCGCGAGCGAGCCATTGAAGTTGACACCAATCTCGAGCGTCGTGTCGTTGGTGATCTTGACGTGGCGTGGCACGAGCGTCGCGACACCCGTGGCATGGAGCTTCTTGATGATGGGCGTGAGCGCGTAGTCGACACCAAGCACCGAGAACGGGATGGCGTCGAGGCGGTTGTCGACGACCGAGATCGGGTCCAAGTCGATGAGGAACTTCTTGAGCAAGTCGAGCTGCACCGCCGTGTCGATGACGGCGTTGAGCGAGGCAATGTTGGCGGGCACAGCCGTGTAGTTGAGCTGCGTGCACTTGGGCAGCGTCGTGTTGGTGCCTTGCGCGTGGGCGGCACCGACGAGCGCGCTGGCCGTGGCGACGAGCGCAGTAAGGAACTTCATAGTCGATGCGAGGACGAAAGGCAGATGAGGACCAGGGACGTAGGACGCGAAATCGGATGTGAGCTCTAGCGGAGAGAGGCTTCGACCGGAGCGGGCGGTGGGATCATGCCCGTCAAAACACCGGCAACTCTTCTTCCTGGGCGGGAAGAGAGAGAGCGAGCGAGATAGTTCGAAGCTACAGTAGAGACTGAGCTGTACCGCCGTCATCGTTGCCTTCGTACATGATGAGTACGACGGGAGGAGTGTAATTATTATAGTGTTGGCCAGGTCTCCCAAGTTGGAAGTTGGGACCCAACTTCCGCTGGAAGTTCCAGCGCTATTGGACTTGGAGTTGGAAGAAGCAGATTGGATAAAGTGGGATGCCAACGTCAATGCTCGTGTTGGTAACCAACGAAGTCGAGTCCCATCCAGAGCCTCTGGCCAGCCCCAACACAGAAAGAAACACCAACAAATGCCGACGTTTCCACTCGTCAGCAATCGCCAGCATCTTGCAGGAAGTGCCGACGGGAGATCCAGTCGCAGTGTTCAACAAGTGCCAAGCCGCAACACCGGACTCTCTGGAATCCGTGGAGATTTGAGTCAACTTAATCTAGTACATATCACCCGCTTCTTCAACTTCAACGGAGAGGGACCTTCCACGTCAGACCGGGTTCTAACCAGGTGCCGACGGGACTCCTCCCATCCGAACGCCGCAGCTTCTCAGTCGAAAATGGAAGGGTCGGTCAGAGAGCTCTTCAGATTGTGCTCGTTCCATCTCCGCCCTCCTCACCATCATGGGCACAGTCATGGCGACCATGTACTGTACTACAATGTACTACAGTACTACAGCACGCAGTCGACGTTGGGTGGGAGCGCTGTCAAGAAACGGCAGGCGTCGGCTCTGCAACTTGCGTTGGTGACGCGTGCGAAGAATGACGTGGACCCGACTACAGTTCAGTCCTACGTAGTAGAACAGTACAGTACTGTACCAGGCTGATGACCAGCCAATGTCCAGCCGCAAATAGTCATCCAGTCGCCACGGATCCGAGTTCGGAAAGTGACCTCGCGATCTGCTGGCAGACACCAGACTAATCGTCCCACAAGAAGCGATTGCCACATGAGCCGCCCAACGAAGTTCCACTGTGAGCGATCTGAGTCTGTCTGAACCGCAAGAGGTCCACACCAAGAGCTGTCATTACATGTGCACGTGGAGTAGCGACGGCCATGGACATGGCATTCATCAATTTTCATTACGGCATCACGAGAGATAGAGAGAGCTCTAGTGGAGGTTGACCCTGGCTCTTTCAATGGGACCGAGTGCTTACGCGTCGTAGCACGTGTTCTTGAACTGCGGCGCAAGCTTCTCCTGAATGACCTGGTTGATCAGCGTCGTCGCGAGCTTGTCGGTCGTCTCGATAAGCGCCTTGTAGAGGTCGCCCTTCTTGTTGAGCTCCTTGGTCGAGAACGAGAGGAGCTTCTTGCCGAGCTCCTGGAGGAGCGAGCCGCTCTTGGGGAAGTTGAAGTCGAGCTTGTTGATCTTGTCAAAGTTGAGCTGCACGGTCGTGAGCGAGACGCTCTGGACGCGGTTCAGGATGCGCGTGAGGAGACCGTCGAACTGCTGCGTGATCGCAGCAACGAGAATGTCCGTGACCGTGAGGTCCGTGCACGTGCCAGCGGCCGCAGCGGCTGGCGAGCACTGCACCATGGCGACGTTGGCGTTCGTGAAGAGCGAGAAATTCTCGAGCGAGACGCCGACGTTGACGTCGATGGTCGACGGCGGGCACGACGCCGGCTTGAGGACGTTCGTCCAGCAAATCTGCCACCACTGGTGCTCGAGCTGCGCGATCTCAAACGCGACGCTGGCGTCGAGCGAGAAGTTGCCCGGGAAGTCGGCACCAATGTCCAGCGCCTGCGACGCCGTGGCGTTGAGCGAGCGTGGCGAGACGTTCGAGATACCACCGACGTTGAGCGTCTTGATGATGGGCGTGAGCGCAAAGTTGACGCCGAGCACCGAGAACGGCACGGCATCGAGGCGCTTGTCGGCGATCACGAGCGGGTCGAGCGTGCCGAGGTTAGGCTTGAGCAGGCCCTTGGCGATTTCAATGATACCGTTGAAGGTCGCGAGGTTGGCGGCACCGGCTTCGTCGTTGAACGAGAGCGGCACGCACGGCTCCGCGGCGTGGGCACCGCCCATGATGGCAGCGACGGCAGTGGCAGCGATAGCGAGGAACTTGACCATGGTGCTGGTACAGTACGGAGAAGGGACTTGAGCTCGATGAGGCGAGTTGGAGAGTGCGTGGAACGAAGAACGTCGTCACGCGAGGGGTCACTGTGGCTGTGGGCGCGACGCGAGCGAGTGGCGGCCGCCAGTGACACCGGCGACGGACAGGCGGGGTGCGCTGGTCGCTCATGGAACAAGGCATCAAGCAAGCGCACCAGAGTAGTGCCCCATCTTTGCGTGGCACGGACCTACGATCTACGAGAGACACGCTACAGAACTGTATCCGCTCTTACACGAGGCCGAGGCAGGCAGGCGACGGCAGATTTCGAATCGGGATTCCTCGTCCCACGGATAATCTTGAACGCGTGACGCAGGTTTGGACCTCACGCGATCGGCAGTGGCGACGAGAGATGCGGCGCCTGCCATGGCACAGTGCCATGGCTCACTACAAAACGAAGTCAAGTTGACTGTCAACCCGTGCACTATCGATCGACTGTTCTCTGTCGGTGACCACCCAGCTGGTGCGGGTGGATCATTCCATACAAATGTCATGATGGAATGCTCGCGACGATTACCGTGTCATCCCACCGGCCCACAGTACTCGATGCCAGTGATGACATGACGCCATGTTGGCGTCACACCATGAGCTGAGCCAAGAAGCTTCTATGGAACAGCCAGATTGATTTAGAAATGATAGTGCTTTTCATTTCTAACATCGCATCCCTTCACTTGGATGTGCGAACCTTCGTGCGACCTCACTTTAGGCACCTTGAACTCGGCGATTCCTTGTTGACATCTACAGTTTCTGCACCCACCATGCCCGTCATCGTGAACACCTCGGCCTCCGGCGGCGGCGGCGGCAGTAGCGCTGGCCCCTCGACACCGCGTGGACTCGCATCTGCCTCGTCTCTGTCCACTGCATCGTCGCCCGTGCGCTTCGCTGTGCCCGACGACGACTTCTGCGCGTACCTCAAAGGCTTCTGGAAGCGCAATCTTGAGTGGCGACACTTTGGCGCGAGCTTCAAGCACCTGCGCGCAACCAACAACGTCGTGTGCATTGAGGAAGATCTAAACGCTGCACGACAGCCCAACACGCAGTACGTCTTGTTGTACTGTTTGGGACTAACCATGGTTTTTGGTACTAAACACTGGTCGTCTAGGTTCCTCAAGTGGTCGTTTGGACGCTCGCACAAGACACAGGATCTCGTCAGCGCCTACACCATCCAGGTACGTTAGACAACCGACAGCGAGTCGCGGCGTACTGGATAATACTCATGACGATTCGTGTCGTGGTTGGCGTCGTGGCAGTTCATTCCAGATGCACAGGGCACGTTCATGGAGTGGAGTTTCGAGGGCGTGACGTGCCACGGCGTCTTCAAGCCCGAGGCCAGCGTCGCGATTTTCAACTTTAGCTTGCAAGCGTCCATGGTCACGATCACGTACCGCGTCCTCGACGCCAACAGTACGATCTCGACTTCTCTGGTAGGCGGGAGAGAGGATCAAATGGCTTACGCAGGTTTTTATTACTTCAAATCAGCCATGGCCGTGTGCATCGTGGACGTCGACAGCGAGCACGCGCCGACCATTCAATACGGCAACATGTACGTTGCGTGCTACGACCGCTTGGCTCCAGTGACTGACAAAACGGACTTGGCGGATGGAATGGATCTTTGGTAGGTATCGTATCGACCCGGCCAAGTACGACAATGCTATGGACGATCTTTGAGTTCAGACTTTCAATCCACTGTCTCTTTATTGTCGGCGTCGGTCGTTGGTGTGTGCCCGACACCACTCGTCTTTTGCTTGTTCTTGCATAGCATCGACCGACATTGAAACGTTCCA
Organism: Pythium angustatum; assembly: GCA_023337915.1. NCBI lineage: Eukaryota > Oomycota > Peronosporomycetes > Pythiales > Pythiaceae > Pythium > Pythium angustatum. Next base: position 40,410 of record JAADXQ010000005.1, on the reverse strand, counting down.
GTCGTCTGCCAAGCTCGTGCACGCGTGGACGCGAGCCTTCTCATGGACGCGGTCGCTTGTCGCGCGCGCCAGCAGTCGCTGCACGCGGTAGCAGCACGTACGACACCGCTGGAACGCGCACGCGCTCTCCCAGTACACGCGCGCACTGCACGTTGGCGTCGCGCACGGCCGATGGAACTGCTGAAGCGCGTCGGAAGTCGGCGTATGGCCGGTCTCCTCCAGTGCATCGTCGTCGTCGACGTCGAGACGGACATCGTCGCTGCGCTGCGGCGCCCACACGACCCGCGGTGCATCAGCAGCGACGTGGTCCAGTAGAAGCAGCTTGGTCTCGTGGCGCACGCGCAGTCGAAAGGCCTCGTCCGTCTCGTCGTCGTCCAGTGATGTACGGACACCTCCCTCGGGATCGCTGCCGAGCCGGCGGTCTGCCATGCTTGGGGTTTTGTCCGTGCGTGTGTCCACAAATGTGTCCAGCGCCGCTCTCGTGTGGAAACTCATGGACGTTATTCCACGTACGTGACGCTCCGTGCCGTCTCGAGCGCGTCGCCACTTGTAGAACCACGCTATCAGCCGAACGAGCCACTGGTGCGGCACCCATCGCAGGACGAATCGAACCACGGTCATGACCGTCCTCATGGCATTCCCTTGGAGCCGACCATACCACGGAGCCACAAGCGCGGTGTCTTCCATCTTCGCTTGCCGCCGTTGGTCTTGGGCTTCCTGCTCTCTCAAGAACGAAATCGCCAGCGCGTCTCGCGTCGCCACGCGCCACCAGCCACTGACGCTCGCGCTTTGCGATATCTTATCTACGCGCGTCGTCGCGGCAACGCTTTCTGATGAGACGAAGGTAGTACAAGTCAGCGTTGCAAAGAACATTCGCACCGGCTCGTTGCGTACGGTCGGCTCCCACGCTACGCGGATCGTCGCGGCGCCTTGGTCCCGCGCGATCTCGGCAATCGCCTTGAGCATCGCGTGCTCCACACCGCGGTTCAGCGACCGGCAGCTCATGAGAAAGCTGTCGACCACCATGTCCACGTCCACGCCAGCGTCCTCCACGTGGAACAGTGACGCGCACACGAGTCCGTAGTGACCGTGCCGGTCGGTCACGGTCGATGCCAGCGCGAACCGGCCCGTGTTGGTGGGTGTCGCCACGTACGTGGCCAGCGTCTCGCTTGTCAGCGCGCGGGAGAACGTCGTCGCGACGTTGAACGTGTTGGTCCGCTTGTGCAGCTGCAGCACGCGCGAGAACGCTGCCGCTGCCGACGTTGAGGGTTCGGTCCCCGTGAGCCGTTCGCACTGGATGCGAATGCCCAGCGAGCTCAGGAACGCTGCTGGCGACGCCGCACGGCGCGCTTGCTCGTCGCGCTGCGCGTTTTGTTGGTACAGTTTCGTGCGTTCGCTGTCTTCTGCGGTCGGTCGAACGTCGAGCGGCGTATCGAACGCCCACTGCGTCGCGAGGAATTGCTCGTCAAAGTCGTCGGGGACGCGCACGACCGAGACCGCCGGCAGTGCCGACGCTACTTCGTGGCACTCGACGGCGTTGTCGTCGACAAACACGAACGCATCGAGCCCGAGCTGGAGCTGCTGGGCTATTTCCTGGATGTTGTGGGACTTGGCGCGCCAGTTCGCTTTGCTGAGCACGACGTGTGTTGCTTGGCTCAGGACCATCTCGTCGGCGCGGACGCGGAAGACGGCGTCGACGTCGGCGGCAATGTTCTTGCTACAGAGACAGAGCAATACGCCACGCTGCTGCTGGGTGACGACGAAGCGTTGCAGTGCAAGGAAACGTTCGCTGAGCTCGACGTGCTCAGGTCCAACGTCCGCGACGGCGCCGCCCCAGAGCGTATTGTCGCAGTCCAGCACGATCACTTTCTTCGGGCTGCGGAGCCAGAGCCGCGCGATCTGGCGCACACAGCTGAGTGCTAGTACACGCAGCATGCTCCGTGTAAACGGCGCGTGCTCGCGCTTGTCGCTGGTCGCATTGTACCACTCGGTGTGCACGGTGTCGGGCGAGAAGAAAGCGAGCGCGTCGCTGGATGGGCGACAAGAAACGTGCTGCAGAGCTTGGATCGCGCGACAGAGCGCAGCTTCTTGGGCTGCTTGATACGGATGACACGCGGGCGGTGACGGACAAAACACGACGACAAGCGGCGGTGGTGGTGTGGCCATCTCCCTACCCGCATCATACGCACGTAACTGGGCGAGGAATGGACTCTCGATCACTTCGACCGCCGATGTGATCGTCTCGGTCGCCGCCGACCGTAACTCTGGATGCGCTGCGTGGAGATCACTGAGGCGCACGAGCAGCACGACGAGATCCACACGTGCGCGACGCAGTGGCTCGTCCAGCGACGCCAAGTCGCCGGCCGCGCCGTACGACAGCCACTCGACGTCGACGGTTGGCGCAGACCGATCGCGATGTGATGCCTTCCATTCACAATACGTTGCTCGTCAACCGTGATATCCTCTCAAACCCAGCCCAACGGAGACCAGAAAGACAATACCGTACCTCACGCAGCAGTGTCGTCAGTGGCCGCGCGATCGCGTCGTCGCACGCGAACGTGCCGCCCACGAGCACGCGCGCCGATGCCATGAGGTGGTGGTCGTGGTGGTGATGGAACTCTGATTCCATCAACATCTCAGACTCAGACTCAGGCAAATCGTGGTCCGCCCAATCCTCCGCCAGCAGCTACACACTCGACTGGTGAACGCTCAACCCATGGCGACGACTCCGCCATCATCGCCGCCGCCGTCGCCGTCAGCGGGCAGTGCGTCCGTCGTCGACCCGGCTGGCGCCACCTCCATCGCCGTCTCCGACTACCAGAGCGTGCTGCGCTTCTGGTTCGACGGCGACCAGACAGAGCTCTACCGCTCGAAATGGTTCCCACCGGACGGCTCCGACAAGCAGCGCCGCATGGACGAAGAGATCACCGCGACGTTCGGCGCATTGCTCGAGCGCGCCGAGCGTGGTGAACTGGACGCATGGAAGGAAACGCGCGACGGGTTCGTGGCGCTCATTGTGCTGTTGGACCAGTTCTCGCGCCACGTGTACCGCCAGCAGCGCGAGCGCGTGGACCGCAACGACGCGCTGGCGCTGGCGCTTGCAAACGAGCTCGTCGCACGCGCGTGGCACACAGCGCTACCCGTGCCGCAGTTTGTGTTTGTGATGATGCCACTGCGCCACACGCCAACCGCCGAGCGACTCCACACGGTGTTGGCGACAATTGACGCGCACAAACAGCGGCAGGACGCACACGCCGAGTTGCTCGACAAGTTCCGCAAGACGACGCAGAACCGACTCGCGCACTTGCGTGGCGACGTGGTCGCGCAGAGCGACGACGACATTCTCGAGCGCCCGCTCGTCGAGACCGACGAGAGCGACATGCCGCGGCACCGGCTCTACCGCGCCATGCACGAGTACTTGCTGGCCAAGAACGCACGCGCGCACCCGCACATGGCCGTGTCGCTCTCGGGCGGCGTCGACTCGATGGTCATTGCGTACTTGCTGCACAAGTTGCGTGATGCGCATGGCCACTTTCAGGTCGTAGCGGTGCACTTGGACTATGGCAACCGCACCGAGAGCGGCGCCGAGAGCGACTACGTACGGCGCTGGTGCGAGCGCTTTGGCATTGTGTTCCACGTGCGACGCATCGACGAAGTGAAACGTGCGACGACCAAGCGCGACGACTACGAGCGCATCTCCCGCGAGATCCGGTACACGACGTACGCGCAAGTCATGGCCGAGTACGGTGCCCCGGGCATGTGCTTTGGCCACCACCGCGGCGACGTCCAAGAGAACGTCATCTCCAACATGATGAAAGGGTTGAGTCTGCTGAACCTCAATGGCATGAGCGAAGCGAGTATCGTGAACGGCGTGTGCATCTGGCGACCGCTCCTGGCGTTCGACAAGGACGCGATCTTGGACTTTGCGCATCGGTACGGCGTGCCTTACTTCAAAGACACGACGCCGGCGTGGAGCACTCGTGGCAAACTGCGCACGCACTTGGTGCCGCTGCTGCGCGACATGTACGGCGACGGCTTCCTCTCTAACCTCTCGAACCTCGGCGCCGAGTCGACGCAGTGCGGAGAGCTCATTGACCAGCGCATCCTTGCGCCTATTCTGCGTGGTGTCGGGTCGAGCGGTGCGGCCGTGTGGCTCGACTGTGCGCCACTGCGGACGCAGCCGTTCTTCGTGTGGAAGGAAGTATTGCGGACGATCTGCCACGCGCACATGGGCAACGCCATGGTCCGCGAGAAGCCGTTGCGGGAGCTCATTGCAAAGCTCGCGCGCCACGAAGGTGCAGCCACAGGCGACCAGTGGATCACGCTCAAGAAAGGCAACCGTGCGTTTCTCACGGCCGAGCAAGTGCTCGTGATCTTTCGCGACCGGTTCTTCCCATCGCGGCTGCCGTTCGCGCACGACACGCCGCTCGTGCTTGGTGAGCGCTACGTGTTTGGTCCGTGGACCGTCACGACGACAACGACAACGGACGTGGACCATCCGCTCGTGGTCCAGTGGCGTCGCAGCGACGTGCTGACGCTCTGGGAGTTAGTGGAGACGGCGACGCTGGCGTACGCGCTGCCGCGTCGTGCGTCGCTCGTGCTGAGCTCCGAGCAGCGACCGCCGACGTTGCGCATGCGCGAGAAGCAGGTGACGGACCACGCACCGCTGGTGGTGGCGCGCGGCACAGCCGGCAACGGTGACGGCAACAGCGATAGCAACGAGCCCAGTGAGTTTGTGCTCGTGACGCTCGTCTACGAGAATGGGCCAGGGTCGCACTAATACGAATACTACTACGGTACTGGTATTACTACTACTGGTATTCATAATACCAAAGATTTAGAATGCTCATTCGTGAAAGTTAGGATTCACACTGTACTTATGTTAGTAGGTTGAGACTGGTCCCGTATTTAGGGAGCAAATCGTTTCGTTTCGGGACAGCCGTTCAATTGGTTGGCGCTTTTCCATCGCGAACGAAGAGCTGCACTTGTGAACCAAAGGAACTCGGTGCATTAGGACGCCACCGCTCTCCCTCCGCTCCGCTCCTCCCCCTCCTCTCTTCATTGATATCATGTCGGGACTCACGCCGGACGCCTCGCGCCTCTACCGCGTGCGTAAGACCGTCGTCAAGATGCTCCACAACCGGTGCGTTTTGAGTCCTGTTCACATGGCGCTCGACTCCTCTTGTCTCGAATGATTCCCTCACACTGTACACCTTCGTTTCTCTTTCTTATTCGTGATGATGCAGTGGCTACATTGTGAGCGAGAACGAGCTCGTGATGACGCCCGACTCGTTCCAGAACCAGTTTGGCGACAGCCCGACGCGTGAGATGATGACGATCCTCGTCGAGAAGATTGACGACCCGAGCGACAACCTCTTTGTGTTCTTCCCGGAAGACACCAAGGTCGGAGTCAAGCCCATTCGCACGTACTGTAACCGCATGAAGGACGAGAACGTGTCCAAGGCGATCCTCGTGGTGCAAGAAGGCATCACGCCGTTTGCCCGCCAAGCGCTGACCGAGATGGCGCCGCGCTACAAGATTGAGCACTTTAAAGAGACGGAGCTGCTCGTCGACATTACGGAGCACACACTTGTGCCTGTGCACCGTGTGCTGAACCGCGACGAGAAGGCCGCGCTGCTCAAGCGGTACCGTATCAAGGACTCGCAACTGCCGCGCATGCAGGTCTCGGACCCGATCGCGCGCTACTACGGTATGACACGTGGCCAGGTCGTGAAGATCATCCGTCCGAGTGAGACGGCCGGTCGGTACGTCACCTACCGTGCGGTCATGTGAGTCCACGGTCTCATCTGCCACGCTCATAACCCCAAATGCATTTCCACGCCGGTCTCTCGCTGTCTCTCTGTCTCCCTTTCTGTCTAATCGCTCTCAAAATCGTCTTCGTAGCTCACTTGGTTGCTCGTCTTCTTCTTGTCTGCCGTTGCTGCTGCGGCCGACGACGACGACGACGTTAGCGCACGAATAAGACTCGCGCGCACGCGGGTCTCGGCGTCGCCGTCGTCGTACGCAACGTCACACGCGCCGTCGCCGTACACGCGCGTCACGCGGCCAGCGTAGTACGCTGCCTGGCCACCGAACCGCGCCTCGACGCGGTCGCCCACGGCAAACTCGGGCTCAAAGTCGTCGTCGTCGTCGGCCGCTTTCCCGTCGTCGTCGTCGTCGTGCGCGTCGTCTCGTGGGCGTGCGTGTCGACTACTGGTAGTACGCTGCCGCTCGTCCGCCTCGTCTTCTTTGTCGTCGTCGTCGCCATCCCCTCGACCATCGTCTCGGTCCGGTGCCAGCAGCTCCCACGCGACGTCACGCAGCACGTCACCGCCGTTGTTCCCACGCGCTGCTGCTTTTCCCACGCGCACGTCGTACGTGCCGTTCGTGCGGCAGAGCACGACGACGCCCCGTAGGTATTCGTGCCGTCGCTTGACCGTCACGCGGGCACCGCTGCTGTACACGACCGGCTTGCCCAGCAGCGCGATCAGCGCGAGCGGCACGCGGGCCAGCAGCTCCTGCTCGCCGCTCTCGTTTGCGACCACATCAAACGTGCCGTCGGACCGGCACCGCTGGATCGTTCCGCGTCGCCACGCCGCGCGTGTGCCCTTGTACGCGACCCGCACGCTCGCACCGACTACGAGCGCACGTCGCTTGAGGGTCTCGGCGCGTTTCGCGTCGTTGCCGTCACCGTTGTCGTCACGGAGCCGTTGGAGATGACTTAGCTCTACGTTCTTGACGCTCTCGCCGCTGTCGAAGCGGACGTCGGCCACAAAGAAGTCGCGGTAAATTCGCACGAGCGTGCCGGCGCCGTGTGTGCGGCTCGTGACGCGGTCGCCGACCTCGAAGCCTCGGAAGAACGGCTCTCGACTGCGGCTGGTCGCAGTCGTACGCGGTCGACTGGGACTGCGGTGTGGTCGTCGACCTCGACGTCGATGGGAGCGATCGCTCGCGCTCGTGCTGCTGCTGGCCGTGCTCGTACTGCTACTACGACGACGGCGGCTGCGTCGCCGCCGGGAGCGTGAGCGTTCTCTACTCTTGCGGTCCTCTCGGCCGCGTGACGACCGCGACGATTGTGCGCTCGACGACGACGACGAAGAAGACGAAGAAGACGAAGCGCGAGATCGCTTCTGCCGGGCCATGTCGTCGTCGCGACACCGACGACGACCGCGCAAACCTCGCAAGACCGTGTCGCGCTGGTCTCGTGGCTGCTTGGTGGTCGCGTGCTTGGCACGCAAGTACGCGTCGTAGTCGCCCTTTGTCGACAGCGCTCGCGTCGTGGGCTTTGCCTTCGTGGCTTTCTTCGTGTCGTGGCCATCGTCGTTCGCGCGACCCATCGCCTCGTACAGCTCCAGCTCGGTCTCTGTCTGCCGGGCCGCTTTTGCCGTGGCTGCCGTCGTCGTCGTCGATCGGAACGCATCGAGTCGTGTGAAGATGCGACCAAAGACGAGTTCGCTGATCGCGCGGCGCACGCCAAAGCCCTCACGGTCGAGATACCGCAGCAGTTGCTCCCGCGACCACGCGACGCCCAGCTCCAGCAGTGCCTGCGCCGCCTCGACGGCGTTGAGCTTGGCATCGTCGTGGTCTCGGTCTCGGTCTCGGTCTCGGTCGTCGTCGCTGTGCTGCCGCTTGCCGTCGTCGTCACTGCCGTCGTCGTGACTGTCGGTGTGGTGGTGACTGTCGCGCGTCGTCGTCTTCTGTCGCGTCGCGAACCGCCGGAACACCGCGACCACGGCATCGCGGCTTGCGTTGCCTTTGTCATGGCGGTCGTCGTCGTCGTCGCTCCGTCCTTTGGCTTCGTCGTCGCTGTGTGTGCGTCGCGTCGCTCGCTTGGGTCGTTGCGTCTTGGGTGCACTTGCGGCTTGGTGCCGGCGTCGCCGCTCGCCCAGTGACACCTCGTCGTCGTCGCTGCCACCCGCGTGCGTACAGAGTCGTACGTGGCCACTCTGTTGGAGATGCACGACACGGCTCCGGTGGCACAGTGCGTCGTTCTGGAGCGTTTGCTGGAGGCGCCGGAGCTGTGTTACGCGCGACCGCAGGGCGTTGCCGTACAGGACGCACGCCAACGCAAAGTCGGCAAACGGCAGCGACGGTGCCGTGGTCTTGGTCTTGGCCGTGGCCATGGCATTTGTCGTGGCATTTGTCGTGGCATCAGTGGACGCAGGCGCCAGCGTCGTCCACGGACGACGGGCGCACCACGCACGGACGTCGCTCGCATCGACGTGCGGGAACAGCTTCTGTAAGGCACGCGCCAAGGCGTCGGCGTGGCACGTGCCGTGGCGACCGCGCTCGGCGTCGAACGCTCCACGCACGACCGACAGATCGAGCTTTGTGAGCTGCGCGTACCGCAAGAAGAACTGCGCAAACGTCACGCGCGCATGGCCGTCGGTGGCACTGCCGGTGGCAGTGCCAGTGGCCGTGACACTGCCGACGGCAGCAAACCACTCGCGTGCACGGCGTTCGCTCTCGGTGTCGTCGTGTCCGAGCGACCGCAGCAGCGCACAGAGCTCCTGCTCGTCGAGGGCGCCGTTCTGGTTCGTGTCGGCGCGGACAAACGTCGCGTGCAGCGCGTCTAGGTCCACGGGCGGCACCGTCCTGTCTCTGGTCGTTGCGTGCACGTCGCGTGTCTCGCCTGCTGGCAATTGCGCGAGCTGCGCGAACGTTTGAACGAACGCAGGGAAACTCACGCCGCCGCTGGCTGCGTCGTCGGCCGTCGCGCTTTCGAGGAGCTGCTGGGCCGCCAGCGTCGACACGCCGTCGAGCCCCAGTGCCGTGAGGGCGCGTGCGAGCTCGGTCGCGTCGAGGCGTCCGTCGTGGTTCGCGTCGAGCCGATCAAAGGTCTGCTTGAGCTGCGCGACGACATCGAGCCGGTCGCGGTCGAGCACAGCTACGTAGTCGGCGAGCTGCGCAAAGTCGAGACCATGCTCGAGCAGTGCGCGGTCACGGAGCCGGTCGAGGTGGAGGAGGAGACGGCGTCGATGGAGCGGCTGGACGATGCCCACGAGCAGCTGCAGGTCCGCGTCCGTGAGCAGCCAGAGCGTCGCGCCGTCCACGCGCTTGTCGGCAAAGACGCTCGCGTACTGCGGCAGCTCCACAACGTCACGCAGCCAGTCCACGACCTGTTCGCACGACCAGTCGCGTGCGTCGAGCGGTGGTCGCGTGACTTCGGTCTCGGTCTCGGTCTCTCTCGACGTGTGATTACGGTCCGTGGTCGTTGTGGTCGCCGTTGCCATGGCCGTCAACGTGGCGTGGCGCGCGAGCGGAAAGAGCTCGAACGACCGCGTTTCGCGCGAGTCGTTCTCGGCGTTGAGCAGAAACACGGGAAAGTCGCCAAACTCGGCGAGGAACTCGCGGCACGCGCCGCACGGCACGGGCAGCAGGCCGCGCTGGTCGCTACAGACCACGAGTGCCTCGACGACCTCGACGTCGTGACGGCCGTGGCGCTTGTTAGTGTGCTCGATCACTTTGAGCAGCGCGGCACGCTCGGCGCAGACGTCGAAACGCGCGTCTTGGGCGCTCTCGAGCCGTGCCGACGTGTAAATGCGGTTCGCCGACGTGAGCACTGCGGCGCCGACTGCGAGCGACGTGTGTTTGTGGCTCGCGCGCTTGGCGTCGATCGCCGCGTCGATCAGCGTGTCGAGTTTGGGACGACCCGAGGGCGCGTACGTGGCTTTGAGGCCTGAGAAATGGTTGCGGTACGTGCGGCGTCGCGTCTCGAGCAGTGCGCGGCGCGTGTCGGCCGAGGCGTCGTCAGCGTCGTCGTCGTCGTCGTCTTGCTTCGTATCGAGAGGCGTGGCCGCTGGCAGCGCCGTGTGGCGCAGTCCGTAGACGGCCATGAGTGCGCGTGTCTTGGTTTGTGCAAGACTCGCTGGCCGCGTGGCCGATACGTGCGCATGGCGGTGGCGGTCGCGTGCGGTCGTGTCACGTGCTGTTGTCCCATTGGCGCGATGCGACAGCGTGCGCTTTACGCGCTGTGCACCGCGCACGAGCTGCAGCACGCGGTGTGCGTCGTCCTCCACGAGCGTCGCGCGCGTCGGCGGTGCCATTCGGTCGTTTGGTTCTCGTTGCTGGTGATGTGTCATGGCGTGTCGGCGTGGCGCTCTCTCGGCCCAAATGTAGCCATGTCAAGAATAGCTCCTCGAGTACCGTTACTGACGTTGTCTTTAGATACAGTTAGTGACATCGCCGTGCGTAATTTAGTGACCACGCCCATCCAGCCACACGAAGAGCTACAAACATGAGCGCGGTGGCATCGACAGTCTCTGCGGCATCGGCGGGCGACGACGGCGCGGCGGCTATCCAGCGATATGGCGCCTTCGTCGAAGACGTGCTCAAGCCGCAATTGCAAGCGAGCCTCGCGCAGCGCGACGCATTAAGCATCGAGATCCGCGAGTACGAAGAGCTCCAAACGTTTCTGCACGAACAGCTCGCGGCGCCGGCGCCTGGTGCGCCGTTCACGACGCTCATGGACCTGGGCCAGCGCTTCCACGTACGCGCCAAAGTCACCGATGCCCGCATGATCACGGTGGACGTTGGCCTCAACTTTCACGCCGAGATGACGCTGCAAGAGGCGAGTGTGTTTGTGGCCAAGCACTTGCAGCACCTGACCGAGTGAGTATTGACGACACTGGGAAACAGCGATAGAGGTCGTGCTGGCTAACGATCGTACGTAATCAAACTGTAGGAAGCGACAGACGTGGCAGCTCAAGGCACGTGAGATTTCGGCGCACGTGAACGTCGTGCTGGACGCCATCACGAAGCTCGCGGCGCTGCAGACGCCCGAGACGCTGCGGTAGAAGCCTGGTTGGTTGGTTGGGATCGGATACCAGCAGTACGTGGCAAGCGAGGCGGAACGGAGTCAGACAGAGAGTGAGACGGTACGAAAAACGGCTCGACCAGTGCGAGCAGGGGTGACTGTACCTGCCACCTAAATATACGGACAGGGTGAGGGTTGCTGCCAGTTGCTGTTGGGGATCCGCTTGACGTTCAGTATGGAGGTGTGGTGGTCGTGTGTACGCCCATTCAATTCAACCGGCCGGCCATGGACGCAGCAGATCGCGCACCGCTCTCGCCCGTGCTCACCACAGCGCGTCTCGCGGCGTCGGCGTCGTCACCGGTGCTCCCACGCAGCCGCGTCGGCTACCCGCTGGTCCCGACCAAGACCACGCTGCTCTCGTCGTCGCCATCCCCGAGTGCTGGCTGTGTCGGCTCCCCCGTCAACTTTCTCAAATCCAACCAACAGCACCCGCAGCACCAGCACGGGAGAGCGTCTGCCACGACCGGTGTCGCGATCTCTCCGCTGCGAAAGGCACGCCCCGCGACCGCTGCCAGTGTCGTTGGGTCGTCTCGCGACGCTTCGTCGCCGCTAGTGTCGTCGACCTTGGTCAATTCGCTCATTGCGACGCACTCGCCCGACCCGCAACCCGACAGTTCTGACTATGTTGACAGCACTGACAGCACCCACGACCCGCCAGTCCAACGACGCGCACCGACACGGCTCCGACCGGCGACGGCGTCGCCCCACGTCGGTGTCATGAGTCCATCAAGTGCCGTCGACCCGCTTCGTCGCACTACCCAGCGCTGTGCTGGCTGCGGCGCCTACGCCGAGCTGTGCATGGCGTGCTTCTCGCAGCTCAAGCGCCAAGACGGCGCCGCGTACAAGAAACAGATCTCGCGGTCGGTCGAAATGCTCTTTGAGCGCGCGACGGCGCGGGCGTTCACCAAGATGTCGCACGTGATTTTGTGCTGGATCTTTGGGACGTGGAAGCGCGAGACAGCACAGCAGCGACGGCGGCGCGTGCTCGCACAGCGCGTGGTCGAGACGCGTCGTCTCCAGCGGCTCTGGCGTGCGTGGCGAACGTTTCTCTACGAGCGCCGCATTGTCGGTGCGATGCTCTATGCGCAGCAGCAGCAGCTCGCGACGCGCGACAAGAACCACGAGATCGCGCAGCTCCACGGCGACATGTACGATACACGGACCAGCGTGCGTGTCCATGACGAGGTCCACCGTGACGCGCTCCTGCGGCTCCAGCAACAGCTCGACACGCAGCAGCGACTACTGCAGAGCCGCAACGACGAGCTCCTGGCGCTGCGCAAAGAGCTCCACGACGCCCGCGAGCGGATCGTGCGTCTCGAGAAACAGTCGATTGACCCCAAAGAGCTCGCGCGCATCCGCAGTGAGAACGTCGACGCCAAGCGAATGGTCTTCCAGCTCGCGGGCGGCGTGCTGCAGAGCCTCGAGACCGAGCTCGACGTGTTGGCGACGAGCGAAGGGCGCCAGAACCTCAACGGCGTGCTCTCGAAAGACGTTGCCCAGCTGCTCGACAAACCCGAGCACCCGAGTTTCTTTAATCCACTGGTGGATCTCGTACCGACACCCAGCAGCGCAAGCGACAGTGGCAGCGGCCACACCAACAACACCAACACACCGACACTGGCACTCGTCGCGTCGCTCGAAGCGCCTGTGGACCGTGCCGACCGCATCTTGTTGCAGTGGGTCAATTTCTTACTCCAGCGGCAGCAGACGCAAGCGCCCGAGTGGCTCACGGCGCCACGGGTCGTGAATTTCCACTCGAGTTTCAGCGACGGACGCGCGTGGACGTTGGTCACCAAGACGCTCCACACGGCCATGTGCAAAGTCCGACCTCGGCGACCCGGTGGGGTCGGTGGCAGTGGCAGTGGCACTGGCGGTGGCGGTGGCAGTGGCAGTGCCAGTGCCATCGCACCAAGTGTCAAGCTCGAAGCTGCGTCCGTGCTGCGCGAGAACGGCGAAGACCTTACAGAGATTGCAATGGAGCGGTACGTGGACCACGTCAAGCGCGAAGACGCACCGCCGAAACGACTGGAGCTGCTGCTCAGTACCATGGCACCGGCGCTGTGGATGCCACGCGGTCTCCTCCGTGCCAGCGACGTGCTGGCGGGTGACGCCGAGCTCAATTTTGCGACGCTCGCGTACTTGTTTTGCTCGCACGCGCCGTGTCTCGACGACGCGCACTATGCGCTCTGCAACGACCTCAAGAGCCAGCTCGCCAGTGCCAAAGCCAAGTGGCGCGAGCTCCGCGACGCGGCGTTCGGCCCTGCCAGTGCCAGTGGCATGGGTGACAAGAGTGTCACTGGGGCGACCATGGTGGCCCTCGCGAGTGCCGGCGTCAGCATTAGCAACCCTAGCAACCCTAGCAGTCTCGAGGACGCGACGCTCGTGCCCAAGCTCAAGCTCGCGGTTGCCCAGACGCTCGAGCTCAAGAAACGGCTCGACATGGAGGACACGCGAGCCCGCGAAGGCCACGTGCTCTGGTGGAAGAGCGCCCGCGTCGTACTGCGCAAGTGCTTCGTGTCGTACGCACGGCTCGCACGCGGTCAAGCCGGTGTGCTCGCGAAGCTTGCGGCCGTGCCGGACGAGAACGAGCCGTTCAGCAAAGTCCCGTCGCGCCCGCGGCTTAGTGACCTTGAGCTCCCGTTCGAAGACTTTGCGTGGGAGCTCAAGTTGCTCCAAGCCTTTCTCACGTCGGTACACTGCGACCTCGCGCGCATCTACCGCGGCTACGCGACGCGCGACGGCGACACGAGCAACGCGTTCCTCTGCGTCGGCGATCTGCTCGAGCTCTTGACCGAGTGCCGCGTCGTCGACGGCACGGCGCTGACGCTGTCGGACGTCCAGAGCATTGTGCGACGGCTGGACCCGAAGCTCTCGGCGGCGGTACGTGGTGATGTGTTGTGGTCCGGACCGTGTGGCTGATGACTAACGATCCTGTTCTGATAGACGAGCGCCGTGAGCGCGACGCGCAGCGTGACGCCGACCGAGTTCCTCGAGGCGCTGATCCGCATTGCGCGGCGCAAGTACACGGGCGAGTACGTCCGCTTGTGTAGCAAGCACCTAACGTGTCTCGACTCCTGTCTCCTACTCACTCACTCACTCACTCACTCCCTCTGTCCGTAGCCACCACCGCGTGACGCTGTCGGAAGCGTTCTGTCTCTTGCTCGACAATTTCATCTTGCCGTTTGCGTTCCGCGCCGACGCCGACGTCTTCCGAACGCAGATGGAAGAGCCCAAGATCCGTTGCTTGCTGCTCAAGTTTACCGACGAACTGCGCGAACTGTACGCGACGTACGCTGTCGCCGACGTCCACGATGCGCGGCGCCGGGCGACCCGCAAGCGTCCACGCGTGACCGCGTTCACGTTCAGCCAGTGTCTCCTGGACCGCAATGTCCAGGACGTCACGTTCAACAGTGAGAAAGTACTCGCGGTCGTCCAGCGCGTCGCGCGCACGTGCAAGAAAGAGGCCGACGACGCCAAGGCCGCATCGGCCGCGAACGGCGCCAGTGCGCTCCTGGCCGAGGTCGACGAGCTCACGTTCGAAGAGTTTGAAGAAGCGCTGATCGTCACGGCGTGCCACAAGTTCCCCGACCCGTACATCTCGCTCGAGAGCCGCGTGGAGAAGTTCCTCACGTTCTACGTGCGCGGCCAGGGGCAAGGGCCGAGCCAGGGGCCTGGCCGTGGCACGACTGCGAATGCGAATACTACGATTCCAGCGAGCGGGGAAGGGAGCTGAGCGGAGCGGAGCTGACTCACCGCGTGTGTGCTACGTCGACCTGTCAAGTCGTGCCGTCCGGTCGCGCTGGATCCCGACGACGACGGTGGTCTCGACAGAGTCTACTAGAGGCGACTGCATCGCGTACTGTCAAAAATGTATTCGGTAGCTTACCACGTCCAATGTCCTCACTTTCTCTCTGTTGTGCATTCCGTATCACGACCCGCTCACTGCGGCGGATCGACTGCCGCGGCGTCGGCGTCCACTTCACCCGTCGCTGCGGCCGATCGCCAGCCGACCACGAAGCCGCGCGTGCCGTCCGGACCCTTGGCCATGCGTGATTTGGCCACGGCACTCGCACCGACTTGGCGCATGGCCTGGCGCAGCGTCGAGTTCACCGTCCGCGATTCGGGTCGCGCCGAGTCGCGAGTACTTCGAGCCGAGCCGCTCGAGACTAAGCACAGCACGCTCGTAGCGACAAACGCACTCGTCGCCTCGGGTCCGCCCAGTGGCGCCACCACCTCGTCCTCGGCTGTCGTCGTCTCCTGTGCAGTCTCCGACGCGTCGGCCACCGGAGCATCTGCCGTGCTCGGTGGCTCGGTCGCCGATGCCTTCTGCTTCTTCTTTGACGTCGGCTTCTGCTCGACCGGCCGCTTCACCAACGCAAACTCGACGCGGTCGCCCTCGCCGAGCATGTCGCCGCGCAGCACGTTGCGCGCCGTGAAACCGACTTCCATCGCGTCGTCGCCGTCGACGCGGATCACGCCGCCGCTGTCGCTCGAGACTTTCGTGACGACGCCCTGCTTTGCGTGCGAGTGGATCAATCGCACGCGCAAGGCGCGGAGTCCCTTGGGCGTCATGTGCGGTACGAACTCGACCTCGTCGCCATCGCGCAATACGACCGCGGGGTCGCTAATGTCGTTGATGTAGTACACGTACGACGACGACGACGCAGGCTTCTTCTTTGGCTGCTTCTTGTCCTGCTTTACTGGTGCCGACGCACTCGCGTCCACGGTCTCCGAACCGCCGTCCGTTGCATCTGCCTTTTCAACGTCGGCGTCCGCCTTCGCTTCATCCTCCTGATTGCCCTTGTCGTCCTCCTCCTCGTCCGCATCGTCGTCGTCCTCCGCCGCACCTTCTGCGTCCACGTCGGTCGTGCCGGCGTCGGCCGTCGTCAAGCGAATGCGCCCGGCCGAGCTCAGTTGCTGCTTGTTCTTATCGTTCTTGCCGAACCGCGCAGTCGCCTTGCGGAACCGCTGAAGCAAGCTCGGGCGGTGGACAACGCCACGCACATACGACGCCTCGACCTTCTTGACCGTGCCGGCCGGCACGACCGTGATCTGAACAGCCCGCGTCTTCTTCTTCTTCTCATCGTGGCTCACGCGGTACTGTACTTCCATGCCGTCCTTCAGATCCGCCACTTGCGTCTCGCCGCTGACGATATCTTTAATGTGGAAAAAGAGGTTCTCGGCACCCGTCAGGCCTTGGTCTGCGGGCTGAATAAACCCAAAGCCACCGTCGGCCTTGACCGTGACAATGAAGCCTTCGCCCGTCGGGAGCTCCGCGGCCTGGTCCGCTGACTTGGCGGCTGTGCCGTTCGCCTTGGTCTTGGTCGACACAGCGGCTTCGAGCAACACAATACCCTTGGAGAGCAGCTGCTTCGAGCGCTTCACGAGCACCACATTCAGCTTCACCTGGTCGCCCACGCGGGGGTTATACCGCACGTCGACCGCGTCGTCCGCTTGGAACTCAATCTCGGTCGTTGAACTCTCTTGCTGCTGCTGCAGTTCCAACAGCTTTTCCTTTGTCAGCCGCGCGTCGGCCGTGACTGTCAACCGTCGGGTCGGTCCCTCGCCCGTGCTCGCGTGCGACAGACCGAGCCAGTCGCAGTATGCGTGGATCGCCGCGCGCTCGTACTTGGACAGCGACGTGGGGAACTCGACTTTGCACTCGCTGGGCGACGCCGTCTCGTCGTCGGATGTCTCGGCCGCCAGAAACGTGGCATCGAGTAGCTCTTTGAACTCGGGGAAAAAGTCCACGAGGTGCTTGCTGCCGTCACCGAGCTTGACACGAACGCGGCCGACATGCGGCTTCTGCTGCAGAGGTTTTGTCGTCGTGCCCGGCTTGGGCTGCTGCTGCTTCTGTTGACGAGCCGGGACCGAAATGATCTCGCCTTCGAGGTCCGACGCCAGCACGGTCTCCCACTTGACCGTGCCTGGCGCCAAGATCTCGACGCGCTGCGCGCGCAAGTTCTCTCGGTCTTTGCCGTGGCCCTTGCCAGCGTCGATGGCGCCACCGCCGCCCGTCACGTCGAATGCCACCTCCGTGCCCGGTCGGAAGTCATTGTTGACGCTCATCACGTCGCTGAAACGAAAGTACGCATCGGCGCTGCGGTCGGCACACTTGATGAAGCCGAACTCGTCTTTGACGGTCGTGATCACGCCCGTCTCGCGGTGCTTCGGGTTGAACTGGACCACGCGCACGTTCGACGCCTTGATGCGGCGGCTACGCTTGTCCATCACGTGGTCAAAGACCACCATGTCGCCAGTCGCCGGGACGTAGCTCACGTCCTGTGCGTCCGACAGGCGGAACGACACGCCGGCGGCCTTTTTCTTCAGCTTCTTACCGCCGCTGGTCTTCTCCTGTGGCGGCTCCGTAGCCGCATCGTCCGAGATGACCACAATGTCGTCTGGGTTGGTCGGATTGATCACGCCAAAGACTTCGGGTCCGTTACGGGGCTCCTTGGGGATCTTGGTCACCACGCCTTCAATGTCCGACCGCAGCACGTCTTCAAAGGAGACCGTGCCGGTCGGAACCTTGACGATACGCAGCGCCGTCAACCGGCTGTTGCCTTGGCTCGATCGTTCGTCAGCGCCGTCTTTGTCTTCATACACGTAGAACGACACCTCGTCGCCCTCACGCAGCTGCAGCTTACCCTTGCTCTTGGTCTGATCATCGTTCAGCGACTCCCGGATCTCGTGGAACGGAAAGTACACGTCCTCTGTACGGTCGCAGCAGCGCAGAAAGCCTCCACCCGACTTGACACGGCCAACGACGCCGAGCTCGCGCGTCATGCTCTCGAGCTTGGCCTCGATCTCCTTCTCCAGACGGGCTTTGGCCGACAGCGTGACCGTGAGATCGACCGCGCGTTTCTGACTCGACTTGCGATGCGTCGCGACGCGGAACCGCACGTGATCCCCGAACTGAGGTGGGTGCGGCTTCTTGCCGCTCTTTGCTTCGCCGGCAGCGTCCGTTGCCGGCTCTGTCGACGATGGCGACGCAACGCTGTTGGCCGTGAAGCGGATCAGTTTGTTGCGCTTGGTCATCGTCGGTGCCGTCGCAACGGCTTCGGCACTGGCTTCGGCACCGGCTTCGACTTCGGCCTCGTCCTTGACTTTCTCGACCGCGTCGTCCGCTTCACTCTCGTCGGGCGCACGAACACGCACTTCAATCAGTCCGTGGGGTTCGTCCCGCGCGTTGTGATTGCTGTTCGGGTGGAACGAGCCGCTGCGTGGAATGCCCTTGGTCACGACGCCCTCTACGAACTCTTCTGCAATCTAAACAAACCACACACTCACACAGAGTCAGCTCGTCGCTTCAATCACTCGATTGGTAGCTCATGGTACGCACATCTTCCCAGACGATCGAGCCCTTGGGGAGCCGCACGAGCTGCACGGCAATGTCCTTGTCCGAGCGCTGGTTGAACTTGACCTTGAACTCGACTTCGTCCTGCAGCTCCACGTCCACCGGTGCTTCTGAGATGTGGAAAAAGAGATCGGCTTCGCGCTCGACGCCGCTCACAAAGCCAAAGTTGTCGCGGATCGAGACGACGACGCCGCGCTCTGTGGTCATGGGGGCCGGCGGTGGGCCGCGGCTGCTGCTGCCCCGTTCAAACTCGCGACTACCGCGGTCGCGTCCGCCACCACCAAATCCACGGTCGCTCTCCCGTCCACCGTTGTCCCGTCCGCCAAAGCCTCGGTCGCTGTCGCGTCCACCGTAACCACCCCGGTCGCTGTCGCGTCCAGCGTAACCACCACGGTCACTGTCGCGTCCACCGTAACCTCTATCGCTGTCGCGGCTTCGGTTGCCTCTGTCCCATTGCGAAGACGCCACCGGCGCCGGTGTTGGCTCGATCTCCATGTGCTGCTGCTCGGGGTTTTCTTGCTGCTGCTGACGGAACTTTTCCCATCGGTTCGCCACAGGCGGCGCTGCCTGCACTGGTGCCTTGGGTGACGTAGGCGCCTCTTTCCTCGACGCGTGTTGGCTCTGCTGCTGCTGCTGTGGCTGCCGCTGCTGCTGATGCTGCGACGGCGGCTGCTGTTGGCGCTGATCCCGACGGACGTCGCCACTGCCGCTTCGGTTGCCGCTGGCACTGCTGCCGGCGGCACTGCCACTCTTCGGCTTGCTGCTCTTCTGCGCCGCCATGGCAGCGGCCTCTGCAGGCGTCGGCGCCTTGAACGAGAGCTCGTCGTCTTCCTCGGCGGCCCAGTCGCCTGCTTTCGCAGGGCGGAACATGTTTCTCTTGCTTCCTTCCTTCGCTTGATCCGCTGGGGGAGAAGTGACGAGATCCATCATCCACTCACCCACATTTGGGACGCATGTCATGTGGACCACACAGGAAATACCCGTGCCAGGTCCTCTATTCAGGGGCATAAACCATCATTCTGCAACTGACTGCAACCACCATTCTGATTCGAACGGACCGTTCCATGGCCCATGGGAAGGGAGCCAAAGGACCAAACAACCGAGAGATTCTCTGGGTCTCCGCTGTCGGATTCCGCATCTTGCGCTGTAGTGAACCCGTGCTCCTTCACCCCTCCGCTCGTCCATGCTGCGCTCCCTCACGCTGCTGGTCGCGGCCTCGACAGCGACGCTACTCGCGACGTCCGTCGACGCGGCGCTGCTCAAGATCCCGCTCCACGCGCAGTCGCGCGCGCGCGCCACAACCGACTTGCAAAGCGTGCACCGCTCGGCTCCTGCGACCGACGATGTGCCGGTCATCGACCTAAGTGCCGTTGCGCAGTGGAACGCCGTGCGTACGGCCGACGGCAAGGCCGCGATGCGTATCCACGACGACGACGCGCTGCTGGGCGACACGACCGCGCTGCTCGCTGCCCAGGGCACCGTGCCGCTCGAGAATTTCATGGAATTCCAGTTTTACGGACCCGTCACGATCGGGTCGCCGCCGCAAGAAATCGTCGTGTGCTTTGACACGGGCTCGTCGGACTTGTGGGTGCCAGGAAACACGTGCACTGCGTGCGCCGGTGCCGACCGCTTTGACCGCGTGGCCTCGACCACGTTCCACAACGCGCGCAACGGCAAGTTCTCGGTGCAGTATGGCAGTGGCACGGTCGGTGGCACGTACGGTCGTGACAGTGTCACGCTCGCGCAGTTTGAGATCGCGAACGCGACGGTCGGTGTCGTAAACATTGAAGAGGAATCCATGGCCAAGATGAAAGCCGACGGCTTGCTGGGCCTCGCGTTCGACGGGCTCTCGACGTTCTCGCACCCGCCGCTGTTCTTCTTGCTGCTCCAGCAGAACCCAGAGCTCGAGCCGGTCTTTGCGTTCTTCTTGAGCTACGAGGCCAACACGGCTGGCTCGGAGCTGCACATTGGTGGCTACGACGAAGCGTACATGACGTCGATCGACGGCGAGTGGCAGTACACGGACGTGCTGCCGCAGTACGGACTCTGGACGTTCTGGAACGTCGAGATGCACTCGGTGCAGATCGGTGCAGACGACGCCGACGTGTGCCCCGGCGGCTGCGTCGGCTTTGTGGACTCGGGGACGTCGCTGCTGGGCATCCCGAGCAATCTCTACCTCGACTTTCTCTTTGAGGTCTCGCAGTACGCACAGCCTGCGGGTTGTTACTGTGGCTTTACGCAGTACGGGTTCCAGTGCTTTCTGTGCAAGCCGAGCGACTTTCCACCGCTGCGTATTGGCCTCGGGAAGCAGCACTTTTACGTGCTCGAGGGCGTCGACTATACGCTCTGCGTCGGCCTCACGTGCATTTTGCTCGTGCAGCCCAGTGGCCAAGACACGTGGGTCCTCGGCGACGTGTTTATGAAGAAGTTTTACTCGCTCTACAACGTCAAGACCAAGCAAGTGGCGTTTGCGTGCCCCAAGCAGTCGACGCTCTGCGGCAAAGAGAGCGAGGAGCGTGCGGCCACGGCGTGGAAGCGCCAAGGCGAAGTCTATGGCCAAGACACCCAGCTCGACCTCTACGACATGGACTCGCACGCGGTGCTCGTGCTCTTTGTCTCGGGGCTCTCGCTCGTCGGTGCTGCGTTCATTGTCGGTTCGTTCTGGCACTACCCGCAGCTCCACGGCAGTCGGGCGCTCGCGCTGCTCTTTTCGCTCTCGGTCTGCTCGTTTGCGTTCAACCTCCAGGTCTGGATCGCCGGCATTGCGCGCGACACCCACGACCCGAACTCGAGCTTTTGTGCCGTGCTCACGGCCATCCAGCAGTTTGCTGGCACGGCGATTCTCGTGTTCAGTGGCTGCCTGGGCGTCGAGCTGCTCCGTGCCGTGCGCGCGTTCCGCTCGAGCCATGCCGACTACTCGCGCACGTATCATTTCGTCGCGTGGGCATCGGCTGCGGCCGCTGCCGTGCTCTCGCTCTCGGCCAACGTCATTGGCTTTGTGCCTGTGGGCGCGCTTGGCCCGTGCCGCGTGTGCTACGCTGCCGGGCATTCGCCCGAGTGGGCGCGACTCTTGCTGTTTTACTTCCCCGCGATCCTCGTGCTTGCACTCGCCGGCACGGGCGTGCACTTGGCGATCCGCACGCGTGAAGAGCGTGCGTCGCTGGGCTTCCAGAGCGAGAGCGACCGCCGCCTCACGCAGCTGCTCGCGGCGCTGGCCGTCGCGATGCTGGCGGCGTACTCACTGCCGACCGTGTTGGGCTTTTTGACGGCGTTCCACGTGCTCCAGGCCTCGTCGTTTTGGATCTACGCAAGCGAGATTTGTTTTTACTCGCAGGGCCTGTTGAACTGCATCGTCTGGGCATTTAGTCCGGCGTTCCGCGGTGCCTACTTTGCCGGCTCGAACGCACAGCCGCGGGAGAGCGAACGGCTCGTGCAGCGACCGTAAAAGATCGTGCAGGGTTTTGGGCGGACCACCGACTTCTACTTAGTAGTATTATGTGCATACTCGAGTACTGGGTGGTCTCAGAGATAAACTGATGCAACAGACACAAACTCACTCGGTCTTGAGCGAGCCGATGGCGCCGTAGAATTCCCAAAAATCGTCGTCCAGGAGCTCGACGTTGCCAGCGTCTTCCATGAGTCCGCCGGCGAGCTGGCAAAAGAGGTTGTCTTCGACCACGTAGTCAATGTGGTCGCCGTGGCGCACGGCCAAGTGGCCACAGCCCGGCCTGTGCGGATCCTGCGGCGCGCACTTGGCGGCCGACGGGTGTGGCGGGGCCACGAGCGGCTTGGACTTGCCGTAGGCGCTCGCGTGGGCACCGCCACAGTCGCCCGTGAGGCTCCTGACGTTGTCGACGCACACGAGATGGTTCTTGACGACAAAGTCACGGTGGTCACCGTGCTGGATCGACAAGTGGCCGCACGACGTATGGGCAGCGTGGTCGTGGAGCTTGGCTTCGGCTGCGACGGGGCACGGCGAGCTCAGCGAGGTCGCGGAGAGCTGGACGGTCATGGCGTCGGTCGCGATGCGCGAGGGCGACGGCGACGGCACTGGCGTCGTGGGTAGCGACGTAGGCGGCAGAGGATGCGGCGTTGGTGACGACGGCGAGGGGTGGAGACTGAGCGGAAAGGGCTGTGGCGGCGGCGGCTGGGGATATGAATCCACTGGCTCGGCGGGCGAGTAGCACGGGATCCGACCGCCGGCGTGCGGGTGCAAGTACGAGTCCACGACGCCGCCCATCGACTGGTGAAAGCTGTCGTACACGTGCGCATGCGCGTGGGCGGTCGCAAAGGCCTCGGCAATGTTCTGCAAGTGCTCGGGGCAGCACGCCGTACCCGGTGTGGTCGTGCCCAAAAGCGCGTCCCACTCTTCTATCGAAAAGCAGTCGGGCGCCGTGTGAATGTGCTCTTCCGTGCACGTGAGTTCGAAATGAAAGTCTTTGCCGGGGCCGTTGGCGTGGTCCGTCGGCGAGATTGGAGCGCCGCGCAGTGCCCCACGCGCCGTCGAAGCAGTGGCGCTAGCTCCACGCGCCGCAGTCGCCGACGTCGCGATCGTCCGCTTCGACCGAGGCCGCTGCTGTTGCTGGTGCGGTTGCTGCTCCTGCTTCACGCTCTCTCCCGCATCCACTAACGAACCGTCGTCCTCGTCGCCCTGTGTGGTCGTGTCGTCGTCGTCGTCTTGCTCGTCGTCGCCGTGTGCGCGACTACAGCACGGCGTCGGCACACGCACCACGAGTCGGCGTTTCATGGTCGGCTTTTTCGTGGTCGCTGCGGAGTCGCCGTCGTGGGAACGTTCGTGTTTGTGCAAATCAAAGCGACGGGCAAAGCGGCGTCCACAGCCAGGAAACTCGCACGCAAACGGCTTGCTGCCGCTGTGCGTTCGCTCGTGGCTGAGCAGGTCGGAGCGCCGCGCAAAGCGCTTGTCGCAGCCAGCGTGCTGACACGCGTACGGCTTCTCGCCCGTATGGACGCGCAAGTGGACTTCCATGTCGGCTTTGCGCAAGAACGAGCGGCCACAGAGATCGCAGCGGAACTGTTTGTCACCGCTGTGGATGTTCTGGTGGCGCTTGAGGTTACCCTTGAGCTGGAACTGGCGGCCGCAGCCCGGGAAGCGGCAGAGAAACACGAGCGCTGGCTTGTCGCTGCTGGTGGTCTCCGCTATCTCCACGGGCGTGAGGTCTGCGACGGGATCCCATTCGTCGGCGCTGATGTTGCTCATGATCGGACGGAAGGATGCGCTGGTGTGAGCGCGAGTGGACGATGCAGGCTAAGGGTTTTCTTGTCTCCGACGGCGACTCAGTAAGAAACTAAGCGGAATGGATGGCGTGGCGGCGGCTCGTCCCACCGACTGCTCCTCCGACAGCTACGTTGCGCACCACACGCCCAGTCCGTTTCTGCCCGACGGCGCCAGCGGTGACGGTGACGGCGAAGGAGACGCTGACAGGCACGAGCGGAGAGGAGAGGAGGGGAGGGGAGCCAGTAACCAGCCTAGACTGAGGGAGTCTCAAGGTAGGTCGCGTCGGGCGAGGTGCGCCGCCGTCGGATAAATGGCCGTCTGCTGCCACCGATCTGTCACGGCCTGCTGGTGACGGAACCAGACTCAGTCTCAGTCAATATCTGAGAATCCGCGCAGCGAGTGCTGTACAGTATTGTTGAACGGCAAAAACAAACAAAACAAGGTATATATGCATGTTCACACTACAATTCACGGCAAGTCAGCAGCTCCGGCCATCACCAGAGCTCACACTTGCTGGACGGCGCGGGGTTCATGGGACGCCCGCGTGCGCACTGGAAGGCACGCGCGAACGCTGCGCTGTTCATGGCGACGCCATTGACGCGCCATTTGTTGGGCGCATGCGGTTCGCGCGTGAGCAGCTGCTGCCGCACGAACGCATCGCGCGCCGCACTGCACCACATTTGGCCAAACGCCACAAAGAAGAGCTGCTCGCCCTCGCGCTCGATCTCTGTCTCGGTCCCGTCACGCACGCCGCTGCTGTTCACAAAGCGACGGTACGCGTCCAGCGCGAGCCGCACGCCACCATTGTCGGCAATGTTCTCGCCGACGGTCGCGTTGCCGTCCACGTTGCCGACGGTGATGCCGCTGCTGTCGACCACAACAAACGTACTGTACTGCGTCTTCAGACACTGCGCGCGGGCTTCGAACCGAGCGGCCGTAGCTCGCGTCCACCAGTCGCGCTGCGTGCCGGTGCCGTCGTACTTGCGGCCGTTATGGTCAAAGCCGTGCGTCAGCTCGTGACCAATCACGGCGCCGATGGCCCCAAAGTTCTGCGCGGGATCGACCGCGCCGCCGCTAAAGAACGGCGGCTGCAGGATTGCCGCGGGGAAGACCATCTTGTTGTGGGGAGCAGAGTAGTAGGCGTTGACTTCGGCTGGGGAGACGGACCACTCGGTGCGGTCCACGGGCTGCGCGATCTTATCAAGTGCGCGGTTGAACGCGATTGCGTTGAGTACCACGACGTTGCCGACGTAGTCGTCCTGCTGGAGCGCGACAGGGTCCGGCTTCGCAGTCGCGCTCCGGCCAATGAGGTTCGTGACACGCAGTAGTTTCCCTTGTGCCTCTGCACGCGTCGCGTCGTCAAGCCAGCCGACTGACGCGATGCGGTCTGCCATCGCGCGTTCGATCGCGGCGACCATCGCTGTTGCACTCGCCAAACGTTTCGCGTCCAGCATCTCCTGAGCGTAGTATTTACCAATCTCGTCTGGAAGGAATGTCATCACGGCACGCACACACACGCGCAAGCGTGGCGCACGCGCCGTGAGCCCATTGAGCGTTTTGCCGAAGAGCTCGAAACGTGCCGCGAGGAACGGCTCGCCGAGGTACGACGCGACGTAGTGACTGTATCGGAACGCTACGTAGAGCCGCAGCGCCGAGAGCTCTGCCGTCGCCAGGAGCGTCTCGACGGCGTCAAAGTATGCGAGCGAGCGCAGCACCATCTTCGTGCTCGTCGTCAGCGCCGAGCGCTCGAGCAGCCGCAGTCCGTCCCCGAACGCACCAAACGCCAATGGGTACCGGACCGTGGCTTCGTTGTAAGAGAGCGGATAGTACGACTTGACGGCGTCACGCGCGTCCTCTGGCGTCGGCGTGATCGCAGCGATGTTCTTCTCCATCGCAACCACGATATTCACGGCGTTGGTCGCGTCACTGGCGGTCTCGACGACGCCTGCGAGCTGCAGAAGAGTCGAGACGTACGCTCGGTACGCGCGCTCGACGCTTTGGAAGGTCTGGTTCTTGAGATAGTACGACGCCGTCGGTAGCGTGAGGTCACCGTTGCTGCCGTAGAGCACATTAACCGAAGCGTTGCGCACGTCGGCGCCGATCGCGATGGCCACGAACACGCTCGGTCCGACAGAGCTGATCTCAGCAGCCACACGCAAGAGCTCGCTCTTGGTCGTCGTCGCTGCGATCTTGACGAGCGTTGATTGCAGTGGCGCGTTCCCACGAGCCGTGAGGGCGTCCAGCGCCATGCACGACTGCCAGAACGGACCTACGAGCGGTCGGTTCTGGGTGGCGATGGCCTTGATCACGCGGTCGTTGCGATCACTGACGGCGTTGAACGAGTACGAATACGACTGACGGTCATGGGGGAGCGTGGCGTTGGCGAGCCAGCCGCCGCACGCGTACTGGTAAAAGTCCTCGCACGGGTCGATACTCGTGTCGAGGAGCCGCACGACGTCCGCGGGGAAGGCTGCCTCTGCTACTGGCAAGGTCAGCGAGGTCAGCAATGTCAGCAAGGCAAGGAACGCTCTTCTGCGCCGCATGCTCGTTGTACTGTACTAGTAGTCCTCAACGAAGCAAGCAACGACGATAGTACTGTCCGTCCGTTGGACGGCGTTTCCCTGTCCCAGACAGCCACTGAGATCTAACGGGTGGATCCTCAAACCATAATAGCCCAGTACGCAAGAACTCCAAAGGGGCAAGGGATTGTACGGTGTCAAACATGAACGAACTCTTTTCAAAACTGCACGCGCCCGAGATTCCCATCTCTCGAACGCTTTCCTGCTACTACTACGACGACGACTACGACCGTAGCATTAGTTGGCCTGTCGGCCTCTTTACCAGAGCTGGCACTTGGTCGACGGGTTCATCGGCGCGTCCTTGGGGCAGTTGAACGCCGAGGCGAAGTGGTCGCTGTTCATGGCGACGCCCTTGGCGCGCCACTCACCCGGCGAGTGCGGGTCCGTGGCAATGAGGTTGAGGATCGCCTGGTCGCGGTCGAGGCTGCACCACGTCTGCGCGAACGCCAGGAAGAGCGTCTGGTCGGCCTCCTGCGCCGTCACCGACGCATCGAGCTTGGCGGTCTTGGCGTACTCGTGGTACGCGTCCCACGAGAGGCTGAAGCCGCCGTTGTCGGCAATGTTTTCGGTGATGGTCGAGAAACCGTCCATGGTCGTGAATGGCTTGCCGCTCTCGCCCGAGGTCACGTTGAACGACGAGTACTGTTCCGCCATGCACGTCGCACGCGTGTTGAACTCCTCGGTCGTGGCCGCCGTCCACCAGTTGCGGCGCGTGCCATCACCGTCGTACGTGCGGCCCTTCGAGTCGAAGCCGTGCGTGAGCTCGTGGCCAATGACGGCACCGATCGAACCAAAGTTCTGGGCCGGGTGGGCCTTGCCGCTGAAGAACGGCTCCTGGAGAATCGCGGCCGGGAACACCATCTTGTTCTCGAGCGGCGAGTAGTAGGCGTTGACCTCGGCCGGCGAGATGGACCAGAGGTCGCGGTTCACGACGGTGCCGAGCTTGGCGACCTTGTTGTTGTAGTCGTTCTCGAGGATCGACTGGATGTTGGTGAAGAACGCGTCACGCGCGAGCGCGAACGGGTAGCTCTGCTTGACGGTCGACTTGCCGATGAGGTTCGCGACCTTGCCGAGCTTCCCAGCGGCCTCGAGGCGCGTCGGGTTGTCGAGCCAGCTGAGCTTGGCAATGTGGTCGGCCATGGCGTTGTTAATGAGCTTACCCATGAGCTTGGCGCTGTCCTCGCGCTCCTGGTCGAACATCTTCATGAAGTAGTACTTGCCAATGAGGTCCGGGAAGAACTGCTTGACACGGAAGACACAGATGCTGTCGCGCGACGAGCGCGAAGCCTGGCCGTTGAGCTCCTTGGCGAAGAACTGGAAGTACGCCTCGTAGAACGAGTCGCTGAGGTACCGCACGCGGTCGTTCACGTACTGGAACGCGAGGTAGGTCTTCAAGTCGGCCATCGGGAGCGACGTGATGGCCTTCTCGAGGAGGTCCGGGTAGTCAAAGTAGTAGAACACGACCTTGGAGTCGGTCGTGAGCTTGCTCTTCTCGAGGATGCCGGCGCCCGTGAAGTACGCGCCGATCGACAGCGGCCAGCGCTTCATGGCGTCACCGACCGCGATCGGGTTGTAGTAGGCGTCCTCACCCGTCTGGGCCTGAACCTTGTCGAGCAAGTCGTACAATGCCATCTCAATGTTGATGATCGTATCCTCGTAGTACGTGGCACCGATCGTGACAGCGCCGCCCTGCTGGTTGCCCTGCTGGTTCGCGCTGTTGGGGTTGAAACCCGCGAGCGTCATGACCGTGGTGATGTATTTGCGGTAGCCCGCCTCGTGGTCCTTCCACCACTTCTTGGTCTTGTCGTAGTAGCTCAAGTCCGGGAGCGTGAGGTCGGCGTTGCCCACGTACATCATGTTGTTCTTGGCGTTCTTGTAGTCACCGGCAATGTCAAAATCAATACCAAACTTCTTGGTGTTGGTGCGCGCGAGCTCACCCGCGAGGCGCATGATGTCGGTCTTGCTCGTGGCCTTGGCGATCTTGGTGAACTGCGTTGTGAGGACCTTGGCACCGAGCGCGTCGAGCGACTTGGTGTCGCGGCACGAGTCCCAGAACTCGCCAATGAGCGGCCAGTCCTGGTTCACAATGTCCTGGATCACGAGTTCGTTGCGGTCGGCAACGACCGAGAACGACGTGTCCTTCGACAGGTCGTTCGGGCCAAGCGGGTTCGCCTTGATCCAGTTACCACAGGCGTACTTGTAAAAGTCCTCGCACGGGTTCACGTCCTTGTCGATGAGGGCCGCGACGTTCGCGGGGATCGCGGCGTGCGTGGGCACGGCAGCGAGCGCGGCAAGCGCGATGGTTGAGGAGACGAAAACCTTCATGGCGGTCGAGGGAGAGTCGGTGGCGAAGAGGCTTCTTTAGATCGCTTGTGTCGAGGCAAGCGAAATGCGGAATGAGCGAACGAACCGCGAGGAAGCGCACCCCTCGACTGGAAGGCTCCTGGGCGAGAGGCGGAGACGGCCGGACAGAGGGAGATGGTCGGTCTGCTCGACGGAAGGCACAGCACGACGGAGCCTCAAGCACTCGGGCCTCGCCTTGGCCATGACCACAGGCGGCTTCTTTCTGCGCCGCCCAAGTTGAAAACGGAAGCGACTGGCCGGGCCATGCACAGCGAAGAGGTCACTGTGGGCGCCCATCTGGTGGTCCGTTCTGGGACTTCTGGGCACGGGTGCTCGGCTCAGGTACAGTACAATACTGTACAGTAGGTAATGGAGCAATGTGAGCAATACGCCCAAGATCGCCTGCTGTTGGGAGCCGCAAGTCACGACGGTCGCACCAAGTCAAGGGTGGATCGGCTGACTGGACCTGCCCACAGTGGCATGTGCTTGACGACGAAGCGACGACCCAACGGAAGCGTCAACGAAAAGAAGCGGTTGAGTGGGATGGGAATGACGCGCCCCGCCTCATCACGCCATCGGTGCATACTGTACTGTACAGTGTGCTGTACGGTAGTGAATTCTCCAATCAATTCTGTACGGTGTACACTGTACCGCTGACGATTTGTGTCGATTGTGCCGAGCGGATCCCAAGCCGTCCACCGCGTGGTGAATCGGTCATGTTATTGCTGGCTTCATCAGTCTCCACCCCGCAACGAATATCATGACATGATATGTAGATTTACTGTACATATCACTCTCTTGACCCAAGAGTCTTGAGTACGCTCGCTCGCATTAGAGATTGGAACTCACCAATCCGCTCTGAAGGTCAAAGAAACATTGAGACGACAGCCGCAGACAGGGCGTTTGTCTGTCAGTCACCAGTGCACCTATGCATCGTCCACATGGCCGCCTTCGAATTCAACTATTCTATAGCAGTAGGTGAAACCATCACTAGAGATCTCGATAACTGATATAGCATAAATTCAGGTGATGGCGCCTGACAGATTATGGTCTTCTCGACGCATAAACGAGCCTATTGAGCCGGTGCTGATCAGACTTTGACAATCCGTGTGTGGAGACGGCAGGCAGAGAATGGAACCGACAGGCCACCGCTTCTGAGAATGGAACGCGGACCGGACAGGAGCGTCCCATGTGGGCGCGTAAGTAACGATTTGCTCTGATGCCCTGCTGTCGACGACTGCAGAGTGGTGGGTGCGAGCATGCGCCTAGTACAGCTGTGGGCTCCAGTGTATCCTACAGTAGC
The DNA here is from genome assembly GCA_023337915.1 of Pythium angustatum. NCBI lineage: Eukaryota > Oomycota > Peronosporomycetes > Pythiales > Pythiaceae > Pythium > Pythium angustatum. The sequence continues at coordinate 10,776 of JAADXQ010000005.1, read as the reverse complement.
CAAGCCTGGAGTTCCAGTTCGTGTGATGGGGGGCGTGGTGTCCTTCAACGACGCCTGGGAGCTCGACATGCTGGAAATGAACGTGGACGAAGGGCAGCAAAGTTTGCTGCCCTTCACGACCTGTTTGCTGCAAACAGGTCGTCTGGTCGGGCGTGGAATCCACACCATGGATGGAGCGTGTGGTCTCCGTCTCCATTTGCGCGCAAAGCCGCCTCGTGCCTCTCGCACTGACTGCGACGACACACCCATCTACAGTACACGTACAAGTATCGTCTTTGATCCCTTCTCAGATGAGACTCGAGACGCAGACCACAGCACCAAACTGAAAGCATATCATTGAAAGTAGCCTCCAGCCAGTGCCACACGTGTCATGGTGTCTCGTTTCCGTGACTCGTGGCCCACGAGCCGGGCTGATTTGCGGGCGAGTGATCATGAATGTCATGACGTCTGTCGTTATGGCGGGAGACGGCGTATGATACGATGCCACACTGCTGGCGGTGAACAAGAACGCATCCAATGCAGTCCACGTAGACAGTGAGTATGGTTATTTTCACGTGTGCCTCGAGGTACAGTGAGCACCCTGTATCAAATGTGTATGCACTCATTTACTCGTCTGTCATCGACAATCGCGGCGTGGTGGTCTCGTCAAGCGACAAACGAGACAGACTCGGCCGCGTCGCCGTGACCTCTTCATGGTCGGGCATGACGAGCTGGATCTGCTGCACCAGTAAGTCGTCCGACGACGACGAGGTCAGCCGTGCTTGGTCGCCGTTCGAGGTGGTGCCCAGCTCATTCCGCACACGCTGGAGCCACGTCGCAGCCTTTTGGTAGGACGCGTTCAACGCGTACGCCTCTTCGAAGCAGGATGCCGCGAGTGTGAGTTGCTTCTTTGAGTAATGGCACAACCCCATGTTGTGGCTCGTGACGTGGTGCTTGCCCATTTCGTGGGTCGATAACGAATAGAACGCGAGCGCCGAGTCGTAGTCGTGGATACCGTAGTACAGGCGGCCGATTTCAAACGCAATGTCCTTCTCTTTGTCCAGTGCGTAGTAGTTCTTCCAAATCTGCGGGATGCCCATGCGCACGTCGCGCTTGAGCTTTGGAGCACACGTCGGCGAGTGGTCCAAGAGCACGTCGCGAAACTTGTAGAACGTGTCAGGATCCCAACAGCTAAGCTTGAGCAGCGCGAGCACGGCCTTTAACGACGGGGTCTTGGTGTCTTCTTTGAGAGCCTTTTGCATGACGAAAAAGTCGTTCGGTCCGAACGTTACGATCTCGTCGTCGAATGCCTGTGTGAGTTGAGGAAACGAGCGACTGCGTTCTTCACAGACGCTGTCGAGCCCTTCGCCATAGAGATCCGTCATCTGCGTGGCCATCGAACTAGACGTCGCCGGCAGCACAAACAGCGACACTTTCAAGCTCGCCTCTTCCTGTGGGCTGTGGACAGCAAAGCCACCTCGGCTCGCAAAGTACACGCCAATGGCGTGGTAGTTGACCATGACCGAGAAGCTGCCGTGGACCGCGATGTGGGGATCACTCACACCGCGGAAGTGGTCCGGGTTGTTGTTGCCCTTATCACCCGACAGAATCACGAGGCGACTGTCAACGGCGAGTTGACTCAAGCGGTCAATGGCCGAGAGCGCGCCCACTGGTACGAGAATTGTCGCACCGGACGACTGTGGGTCGTAAAAGTCGTGGTACCACTTGAGAATATTGTTGAGATGCGGCTTGTCGTCACCGTAGTAGTTGGCGTCAATGGGTTCGTACTTGTAGAGGTTCGACAGACGCTTGATGATCTCTGGGTCCAGGGGATCTGCTTCTTCCGCGCGTTTCGAGCCGACGCTAATCAGTCCCTCTTTCAAGAATCCCTCGTCTACTTGGAACAGATCGTGGTACAGCGTGTCGAAGAGGTAATTGGCAATGATGCCGACGGGATTCTTGCACGAGCCTGCTCGGATGATCTGCTGCGTGTTGAAGAGACGCAGTTCCGTGTCTTTCGTGGCGTCGAAAATCGCAAAATCCACGATCCCACGCGCGACGAACGGCGAGAGCGCCGGGTGGGTCTTCCAGAAGTTGAAGTTCTGCTCCGTGAAGTCGGTCATGATGTAGCGTACATTGTCCAATGGGAAATCCATCGCGGCTTCGGCTTCGGCGAGTGCCTTGAGAAAGTAGAAACTGAACTTGCCCGAGCCCGTGCCCAGCTCAACGATGTAGAAGGGCTCACTCGGATCCAGCTATACAAGCGTCAACGGGTTAGTGAGTCAGTGAGTAGCCTAAGATATTCAATCTTCACAAACAGCGAGACGTACGGGAGAGGCGGCGTTTGGTCGCATGGCGTCGCGCATAAACGCGCGCAGCACGTTGCTGTACTTCTTGGCGATGAAGGAGTTGGACGTGATGAAGTGAGGCACGATACCCTGCGCCCACGACTCGACGCCTTGGCGGTCGTAGAACGACATCATGAGCTTCCACAGGTGGCTCTTCGAGAACGGCGTAAAGTCTTCGAGCTGGCACCGCGGCGCGTCGGCGCCGGGGACGACGTCGTGGGTGCGCACTTCGTCTTCTTTGCGCTGCATCTGTGTCGCTGCAAAATCGGCAGCCGTTCCGGCGGCAATGCTAGCGAGCGACGCAAGAGACGGTGGCGTTGGGGGCGTTGGCATCTGATGAGCGCTATCGACAGCGGTGAGGACAGTCTTGCCGGCCGTCGTGGACGGTGTGAGCTGTGCGGTGCTGGTCGGATGGACGGCCGTCGCGCTCAGCGATGCGTCTTCCGGTGGGACCGTCATGGCATGCAGTCGAAGAGGTGAAGGTGGAGGGAGAAGATCCGAGACGAGGGAAGATTGAGAGCACTTGGCTTGTGCTGCGGGGGCGGCAGGGTGCGACGGCAAGTGCGAGCGGCACGGTGTTGCGGCGCGTGCGGTCGTGGCTCTTCAGGGCGTGCTCGATAAGAAAGGATCATTCGTCGTTACAAAAAAGAACGACCCAACCCGACAGTACTGTTGTTAGATATCTCATAAGCGACAAAATGGTGTATGTGGTCCACACATGGTACGATACAGTTTGTAACCTCTCCGATAGGAACTTGCTACATGCATTCTGCGTTGGCGCGGCAACTTCACGTTTCCTTTCCCTTCAACCCGCCCCACTTTACGAACCACGAAGGGAAACGAGCGAAGGCCACAAGTGACCGACTGTCGGGCGATGTGATGGATGGCACGATGGAAAAGAGCGATAGAACTAACGTCAGCAGCGGCGGCGTGGCTGTTCTGTGGGCTCATAGGTAGGTAACACGATGAACAAGCAGACTGGCACGGCAACGAACGCCGCGGCGCGCACAGGCGGCAACGGCCACGGCAGCGGCAACGACAACGGCAGCGGCGACGCGATGGCAGCGGGGGAAGGCGACTTCGTTTCGCAGTGTCGACTTCAAGTGCGCGAGCTGAGCGAGCGGAAGCTGGATCAGGAGCAGCGCCTCGAGGCGCTCATTGAGCGTACGTGGTTTGTGTTGGGGAGGTCGTTTGTGTCGTGTGCTTGCTGTTGGCATTTGAGCTCAACACTCGCTGTGTGGACGCGTGCGCAACCAGATTCGTTTGGTCAGCTCGGACAAATTTTCGACGCGCTGCTGCAGGCGTCGCAAGCCACGAGCGCCGCAAGCCACACACAGTTTGAAGAGGCCGCCGCGACGCTCGACAACAATCTCGACCGCCACCAGCAGGTGCGATGGATGTGATGTACCCCGACAGCGTACATAACCGCAACCTCTCACGACTGGTGTGTGACTTGCTGTTCCAGGTTGAAGCGAAGCTTCGCGCCATCATGGCGATTCTCATGGGCGGATCCAGCCAGCAGTAGCGGCGACGACGCACCAAACTATAATAAACCTCACTACCCGTGCATAAAACCTTATCCGTGTCTGATGGAGGCAAGTAAACGGCAACTAACGCCAGACCATGGCGATGGCAGCGGCGACAGCGCCTGCCGCGATGCTGCGCGGCGTCGGCGCCGTATCGACGACCAGCGATCCGCAAGTGATGGCGCTGCTCGAGGGCGACTTCACGCGGTTCGATCAGTGGAAGAGTGGCCGCGAGCTCAACGGCAAGTCCCGGCTCATGCGGCTGCGACTGACGCTCGACCACCTGCTCACGAGGGTGCGCTTGGTTGTTTAGCGTTGAGGAACGATGGATGGGATATGCTGACGTTGTCATCTCTGCGTCAACTGTAGCTGCTGGGCGCCCGCGACTTTGCAGGCGCTGCACAGATCCTGTCTGTCCTGTACCATCGATTCACGCTTCTTCCGGCGCGCTGCGTCCAGGTTCGTACTGATTGATAGAAGAGCTGCTGGCGACGCGTTCGTTCTCCAAATGATACACTCTCTCAGGGCGTGTGATCAACGTCGGTGCGATTTTCTTATGTGCAGGCGAGTCTCGAGATTCTCCGGCGCCATCCACAGCACCACAAGGAAGAGCTCATGCAGTTTTACCAGACCGCGCTGCGAAACGGTCGCTTGGACGTGCGTGTCGGCGTGGCTCCAAGAGTGTCATGATGGCTCCTAGAGTGTCATGATGGCTCCTAGATGTGTACTGACCTGCGTTCGGTGCGTGATAATATTTATGTTTGTAGCAAGTCATGGTGTTCAAGGAGATGCTGATGCTGCACATCGTGTCAGGAGACTACTACGAAGCCTATCACCTCTTCAAGGACGACATGCAAGAGGTGCGACGGAGGCCATCGGGTTGGAGAGGATCGACGTATGACAGAGACTGATATGTGATTCTCTTCTGGTGCTGCAGCTGGACGTACATCATGACCCGCACCTGCAAGGCACGTTTGGGATGGTTTGTTACTGGCTGCTCTTCATCGAGTCGGACGAACTGCGGAGCAAGTACTCTCAAGAGCATGCAGACAGCATCGCATCCGACGATGAGGACGGCGTCAATGGCGAATGGAATCCATTTGCGAGGCCAACGCCGAGCCAGCGTAGTCGTCTGCGGTCGGCGATGGCCGCGTCGTCGGCCGCAGAGCTGCTCGAAAGTCGCTACAGGTACAAGACGGCCATCGGCGCACACATTCTCTACCAAGAAGCATCTACTGCACTGCGCCGCGCGATCGCCGTTAGTCCTGAGTCGGCTGTCTTCCTCGAGTTTTACGTGCAGTTGCTGACGCTCACGGGCGACACGGGACGAGCGTGTGATCTGCTCGAGCATTTCTACTACCTAAACCCATCCGATCCTCACGCCGCACGCTTGGTACGGACTGAGCTGGATTTACGATATGGCTACTTGGACTGACAACTTTCATGCAGCTTGCCAGCTACCTCGAAGCCCATTTCCCGGAATCATCCGAAGCGCGCGTGGATATATATGTTCGGTAAGTCTGAATGTGTCGATCTCTTCGCGAGGATGGCGTTTTGACTCGATGCTGTTATAAGGTGGATGCAAAGTGATCCCTCAAGCACTGAGGCGTTGAGCAAGCTAGTCGAGTTGTTTCATCTCGGGCTCGTGTCGCGTGAACGACTGCTTACGGTCTTGGCGAACTCGCTCGATGAAATCGGCGGAGATCTCCACCTCGCACAATCGCCAGAGACTGTCGTTCGACTCTGGAGACTGTTTTGTGAAGCTGTTCAACGGTGTACACACGAAGAAAACACTGGTGAAACCGTGACGGCGAACGCGGCACGGGCAGCTCTCGACACCGTTCGATCGTCGCGTCGATGGTGGATCAGATCGTACATGTCACGGCCGGCAACCGCAGCCCAAGTCATCGCATACGTCTCACGCAACGAAGCCGTCCACGAGCTTGTCGTTTTAAAAGCTGTCGTAGCCTATCACCTCTTCGGAGAAGATGGGCTCGTGATTGGCCGCGCTATCCAAGCTCTTCTTGCCAACAATCCGAGCGCTCTTCGATCTGCCGACGTGGAGACGTTTCGACGGTGAGCTCCGACCGCTTTGCTTGTCGTACTTGCCTCGCTCACACGCGGTTTTGTCACAGGATATTCCCGATGGATCTCGCGATCCGTCTGTTCGTGCCCGTCGCGCCAAAGGTTGTGACTCAATCAGCCCTGCCGCACCCAAGTGTGTCTGTTCTCAGCCGTTCGCTGCTGGTAAAAGACACAACTCATGCCAGCCGATCGACCGTCGACGTAACGCGCATTGAACTTGATGGAGCTGTCGTTGACCAAGAACTCGTCCGCGCTTTAGAAGAAGCCGTTCGTATCGAGCAAGCCGACGGTCAACACAGTCATCGGCCGGGGAAGAGGTCGTTTGAGACGATGATTAGCGGTCTCGTTTCTGCAAGCGGAGAGAACAGGGTATCTGTGCCTCTCTATGTTGACCTCATTGAAGAGCTGCTGTACAAGCGAACGGAGGTGTGGGCACCACACATCCAGGTACAACTCAATGGCTACCTACGAGACGTTGGCGGGACGATCCCGACGTGGCTAGAAGTGGAAGAGGCATTTGCATATTTCCAGCAACGGTGGAACGTCAACGAAGTTCACTTCGACCATCCTGGACTTCTTCTTCGGTACGAAGTCTTCCTGGTTCGGTACCTACGCAAGCGAGCCAAGGCGTCTCGGTACTGGGTCGCAGGTGTGTCTCCAACGGACGTTCACAATGCGTTGCAAGAAATGAAGCTCCACGTCTCGAGATCGCATGTCCATTTCCCCGGCTATGAAGAGGCCGCCATGTGGATGCGCATCCGAGCATCGCGCGTTCTTCGCACTCGTCGACGACTACTGCGGGACTACATGCTGGCAATGCGGTTTGTCTCTTATGAACATGACCATACCGAGACGAGAGACCTTGTGTACGCGGCCATGCGCGTCGCGGCACAAAATTTCCACTCGGATCTACTCGCGGTGGAAGATCTTCAGCGCCAAGCCATGATCGTGCTCCTGAATCGATATGCGTTCGTCGTACGCACGATGCGACCTACTTACCGGGAGTTTTTCGAGGCGTATGTCCGTGTTGGCCGTGCGTACAAGGCGGAGGAAGTGCTGGCTGCGTTGAAGCGACGCTACATTCGCATGAAGGGAATTACGCTGGCCGACGTGAAAGCCTTTCTGTGGCTCAAGCGGTGGGAAGCCACGAATCCAGGTCGATACCACGAGCTCGTCGAGGATCACGACGACGACGATCAGTCGCCGGAGTAAACCTTCATGAGTTTTGAAGAGCTGGTTGGTGCACCATACTGAGTCTTCACGGACGGATCAGGATTGGACGTTTCTTTCGTTTTCTCTCCTCACGGCTCAAGGGCACCAGCTACTAACTGCTACTACAATGCCACCGCCGCGTCCAGCGTTGTTTACTTGGGCTGCACCGAGTTGGCGTCGCCCGTGATCTGCCACGCGATCATACGGCGGTCGTTGCCGACGCTAAAGAATGTGTTGAGCGGCCCAGTGGTGATACGGCGCACGGCGTCCCGATGGCCAAAGTTGGCGTCGGCGACGAACGTCGTTTTGTACGCGAACGTCGGTAATTCTTTAACCGTGATTGCACCGTCCTAGCAAAATAGAGATATCATTTAGTATACCGCGAGCTGCCACAGTCAGCGGCTGCAACCAGAGTGGGGAAACGTACCGCGGTGCCGACGAGAAGCAGCGCAACCTGAGCAACGTCCTGTGTACCACACAGCGCCGTGACCTGTGCGTCCTGGGTCTCCTTGAATACTTGCTGGAACTGGCCGCCCATACTCCACACGATAATCTCGGAATCCAGGCCACCGCTAATGAGGAAGGTCTCGCCATTGTTGACCCAGAATTCGAGGTCCATGACCGCGTCCGTGTGGCCATTGTCCTCGGCCGACAGCACTTTGACGCACTGGTACGTCGAGAGATCCCACACGCGGATCGTCGTGTCCACCGACGCGGACGCAAGACTGAAAGAAAGCCCAAACCACTGTCAGTATCCGCACGTTTTCCATCCGATCAATATACCGAAACGTACATGGGCGTCGTGCCGATCACGAACGTCTTGAGCCGCGTCACGCCACGCACGTGGCCATCGAGAGAGCCGCGGCACTTGAACATGTTTGTCGCAGGGTCCAACTGCCAATAGCGCACGACGCCGTCGGCGCTGCCGCTAAAGAGCGTCGCGTTGCCTGCCGAGTCGGTGGCGACGGCAAGCGACTGCACGTGCATCGAGTGCGCAAACGGCATGGTCTCGCTCAAGCAAAACTCGTACGTCTGCGCCGGGTTCTCCAGGTTCCAGCCGCGGATCATACCTACGGAGACCTTGGACGCATGCGGCGACGGGCCGTCAAAGCCCACGAACAGGAACGGTCCTTCCAGCACCATGGCACTCACGCCTTCGCGTCGCTCGGTCGAGCTCGCGCCGTTTGACGCGCCGCCGCCAGTGTTCGTATTGGAGCCACTACCAAAGCCGCTCGCTGCGCCGGACGCCGCCGGTGTCGCCGGCAGTACAGGCAGCGTCGTGATTTCGCGCCACGACGCGCAGTCCCAGAGCTTGACCGTCGCGTCGGCAGCGCCCGTGAAGAGCTGCTGGCGTCCGGCCCACATGACCACGTCTTTGACCGGTCCGCTGTGGCCCTGGGTCTCGCCGATCTTCTTGACAAAGTGCGGGAACCGACACGGCCGGCCGTTCTGCTGTTCAAAGTCGCACTTGCCTTCGAGGAAGCGACGGCACGTCTCGCTGCCGAGGCCAGGCGGACCGCCGCCACCGCCACTGCCGCGGCCGCCGCCGTAGCCGCCGCCTCGTCCACCGCGGGGACCAGAGCGGCCTCGGCTACGGCCACCGAAGCCGCCTCGCCGGTTGTTGTTGTTGTAATTCGGATTGTAGCTCATGGATGGGAGCGTCTCGAGCAGTGCGTTGCGAGAGAGAGGAGCGCTAATACGCGTCGAAGCGGGGTGTCGGCTTTTATGGCTGGGCCATTCGGTCCGTAGCCCCTGGGTTGGGCGGCGGCACAGAGGCAGTTTGTAACGGACACGATACGAACTACCCGCCCTCGTCGTTGTTGTCCAGGTCGGACGTTGTTGAACGACTCCACTTTAGTGACGTTTAGTGTCCGTATAAAACCTCGACAGAGTGCCATGTGACATACTCAGATCGTTTGGATCTTTTCGAAGCGGCGCAGATCACCAGCCATTGCCTCCTCGCAACATGTCGTCGTCATCGTCCACCGCGGCACCGTCGCCCACGCGCGGACCCGCCTCGCAGTATGAGGTCGTGCTATGCAAGGGCGCGTGCGGCTTCGGTATCTACTTCACGGCTGCGGCCGACGGCACGGCCGTCGTGGATCCGACCACGCCCTTCTACCGACTGCCGGACGACGCCCCTGCGCCTGGCGAGGCCTGCGGCGAGATCGCATCGGGTGACCGCCTACTCGCAATCAACGGCACGAACATTGAGCGCTGGCGGTTCTCCGAGGTCGTCGACGAGCTCCGGCGGACACCGCTGGGCGACGCGACGTTGCGGTTCCAGCGCGCGCGGATGGGCGTCGACGACGATCACGGTGACGACGACGACCACGACGACGATATAGTGCCGCCGTTGGAGATGGCGACAGACGTAGAGGCGGATATGGGTACAGCGGACGGTCGGTCGACCGCGAACGGTGACGCATCACGTCTCTCGTCGAAGCGTGTGCGTTGGAAGCTGTTCGACTGGCCCACGCCAAGCAGTACGACTGGAGCCGCCGTGCCACCGACGTCATGGACATCAGCAGCCGTGACGACGCCCACGTCCTCTCCGCATGGAGGCGCCATGAACCGCTCGGCTGCGATGGAGGAACTGCTCGTAGAGATGGAGAATCGGCTCCATGCGCTAGAAGACGCGGTCGAACGCGAGAAAAAGTGCCGCTTCCTGGCCGAAAAGAAAAACATTTTGTACCGCAATGCGCTCGGCGCGCTGAGCGAGGAGAACGCACAGCTGCGGCACGCACTCGCGGCGGAGACGCGCGCGCGAGAAGCGACCCAGCGCTTTCAGCATCAGAAGCTGCAGCTCCGTATCTAAGAAGTCAATGCCGTGTATTTTTACCTGGAGCTGCCGTCAATTTCAATGTTGGGTGGGCCCTACCGCTTGACCCTCAGTGTGTGATCGACCATGACGGCACCTGCGACGACGACGATGACCGTGACGACCGTGGTGCCCACGGCAACTGCACTGCCTTTGTCGCCGCTGCCGTCGCTGGTGGCGGTGCCTCCGCTGGCGTGGCCGTCCCCGACAGTGTGCGAATGCTCGCTCTCGTCGTCCGACATTGACCTCTCGCTGCGCGACGATCTCTCTGCTAGCGTGCAGGACTATCTCATGCGCATCGTCGACGAACTGCAGCAGCTCAGCAAGTGGGTCGCTGCGTGCCAGAGCCGCGTTGTCCACTGTGAGCAGCAGCACCAACAACAGCAGCAGCAGCAGCGTGACGAACGCGCGTCCGTAGTCCACCACCAGCACCAACACGAGCAGGCCAGAGCGGCACTGCTGCTCGCACAGACCGAGACGCAGCTGCTGCGCAGTGACATGCAGCGGCTGAGCCAAGACGTGGCCCAGCGCGCAACGACACAGCTCGCGTACGTGCAGAACTCGCTCCGGACCGAGTGCAGCGACCAGTTGGTCGAGGCCGAGCGGCGTCTGGACGACAAACTGCGCGCTCTCTCACGGGAGACACGTGCGTTGGTTGAAGCAGCTCGTGCCGATGCGGACGCACGGGCCACGGCCACTGACGCAGCGTTGCGTGCGTTGACGCAGCAACACGAGGAGCAGCAAGCACGACTCGCATCGCTGGAGCGGCACGTGGCCGAGACGCTGCCAGGCATCGCCACGGCAC
>JAADXQ010000004.1:0-104779 GCA_023337915.1 Pythium angustatum | reverse complement strand
TTCTGTGGCGCTACGCGCCGACAGAAGCGAGCCGTGACAGGAGCAACGCTCTGTTTTACGATCAAAAATATATTACGTTAAACACCTCGAGATTCAGCCTTTTGACCAATCAGACTTGAAAAGCATCTTCTTTTTGCCCGAACTCGAAGTCCATCTTCTTGCGACTCGATAATAATCTCTTCTCCACCCAATACCCTCAGCCAGTGTAGTCGCGTCTCAAACAAGCTGGTGCAACTTCAACACAATAGCTTACTGCAAGCCGTCGCACGAGTGCCTTGCGAGAACGCTTTCGCTGACCCACCTCGACGCTCATCGATCGGAACCGATCAATCTCGAGCCACCCGAGCACGACGAACAGCCGTTGCGTCAGCTCTTTGCGTGAGTTCGTGTCGTGGTTCTTTCGAGTCAAGTTGAGCCACATTCATTCATTTATTCATTGATTCGTTCATCCGCTCCTGGACCAGAATATCCCAAATGCAATCGATCCATACTCATACCATACCCATTAGTTCTTGACGGCACCGCGGATACCGAACGCAATGGCCGCAATCAACGCAATAAACGCCAGCAGCTTGCCGACGCGAAGCTGCATGCGCGAGAGCGGGTAGAGCACCAGACGCAGCACACGCTCGGACGCCGGCGAGTACGGCGCGTAACGCTGCGCGAGATCGAGCAGCGAGTACTTGTACATGACCGCCTTCTTGTGCGAGAACGCGTCAAAGCCTGCACGGCCATGGTACGCGCCGCTGCCCGACGTGCCGACGCCACCGAACGGCAAGTGGCCGTTCGCGAGCTGCATCATCGAGTCATTAATGACCATGCTACCGGACGTCGTCTCGGTCGTGACGCGCTTCTTGTTGCGAGCGCTGGTACTGTAGAGGTAGAGCGCAAGCGGCTTGTCACGCTTGGTCACAAAGTTGATGGCCCAGTCGAGCGCACCGGCGCGGTAGTAGTAGATCGGCAGCAGCGGTCCAAACATCTCTTCGCTCATCACGGCACTGGACGTAAAGGCGTCCAAGTCGGTCTTAAAGTTGAACAGCGTCGGTTCAATGAAGCGCTCCTTCTCGTCGGACGCACCGCCAAGCGTAATGCGTGCGGCATCGGTCTTGAGCACGTTCGAGAGACGCGCAAACATGCGGCCGTTCACAATGCGTCCGTAACAGTCGCTCATCTTCGCGTCCTTGCCGTAGAACTGGGTGATCGTCTTCTCCATGGCCGCCACAAGCTTGTCGCCGACTCGTTCATCGACTAGGATATAATCCGGACGGACGCAGGTCTGGCCAGCGTTCGTGAACGCACCCCATGTCAGACGACGTGCCGCCAGTTCAATGTCGACAGTCTCATCAACGATCGCCGGGCTCTTGCCACCAAGCTCCAGCACAGTCGGTGTGAGGTGCTCGGCCGCAGCACGCGCCACAATCTTGCCGAGGAAGCAGCCGCCGGTCGCGAAGATCAGATCGTACCGCTCCCGCAACATGGCCTTGGTCTCCTCGACGCCACCGTACACGTACCGTACAAAGCGCTTGTCCATGTACTTGTCAAAGAGCGAGATGAAGACATTGTTGAGGTAGCGCGTGGTGTCGTCGCCCGGCAGGCGAATGACGGCGCAGTTGCCAGCCGCGAGCGCCGAGATGAGCGGCGTGATCAGGAGATTCACGGGATAGTTCCACGTGCCAATGATGCAGACGACACCGAGTGGGTCTTTGTGGACGTACGAGAGACCTGGGAGGTTCGCAACGTTCGTACCAACGAGCTGCGGCTTGGCCCAGTCTTCGAGGTAGTCGAGGTGGTCTTGGATCTCGGCCAGCACGAGCGAGATCTCGCACGCAAACGACTCGGTCGGGTGCTTATGGAGGTCCTTCCACATGGCCTCTTTCAGCACCGTCTCGCCTTCGCGCATGAGGGTCTGCAGCTGCAGCAAGAGCGCACGACGCTGCTTAAAATCGCGGGCCGCGCCGGACTCGTACGTGGCGCGCAGCTCCGCGACGTCGCGCGCCGTGTTCTGCTTGGCGACATCAGGAAACGCGTCGGAGAGTGTAGAGCTGTTCATGGGAGCAGAGGGAGCGAGTGTGGGCGCGGGGGTCGCGTCGTGGTCTTCGAGAACCGCGATGTACTTGTGGTCGGCGAGGAGCTCTTCTGTTGGGGTCGGGACCGTCGCAGAATGATCGGTTTTAGACGGAAGCATTTTGTTGAATCAGTATGCTCGAGAAAGTTACGCTGTGCGACGGGGTGGAAATACTGAGGTAGGGTGTTGAGCTGGCGACTAATCGGGTGCGGATGGAACGATTACTGTAGACCGTTGGTTTTCTGTGGGTGGCGGATTCCGAAGTGTGGAGGTAAGACCGCTAGACGTCCTCGGGGTCTAAATCGGATGCGCTGGTGTTGGTAGCAGTATGTTGCGGGCGACCAGTAGAGTCGATACCAAGCGAGTTGGGAAGAGCCAACGTTAGTCTCCAATTGAGAACTGGATTGTGTGGGACCTAACGCCAAGAATATGCCACCAGCAGCGGCCGCCATCACCCCACCTTCTGATGGAAGTGATAGATTGCTGCATCAGTCTTGATTTTCACCAATGAGGGTGCATGCCGCGTTCGACCAGAACCATTTGGATGTCCATTTGGACTGTCTACACCTATTCAATCCATATTGACGTTCTATTGGACCCAACGTACTGATGTAAAACCCTGTCCCCCATCGTACCAGTCCGCAAGTCGCCTGTATTCGACCCCGCTTCGTACAGGTTACGATCGTCGCTGTGGTCAATGACCACTGGTCATTGTGATCATCTAGACTCCCAGTTCGTATTGCATACAGTCGACTCCTCAGCGAGGACGCCCGAGAGGCTGGCCTCTCCGTAATGCAGTGCTGTGACAGCACTGCATTCGTACTTCGACAAGTACAGTACAGTATCTCCTTGCAGTGATGCTCAATGCAATGGAACATCCAGGCAGGAGCTGTTTGCGGCTTGGCGATTCCAGCCAAAGTCCAGGGACTGCAGTTGTTGAAGATCACTCGACATGTCATTGGCCGCGGGTGATCGGTCCGAAAGTTCAAGGACGCCTCCTCCATCTTCATCATGACGTATTTTGGTGTGACCTCAAAACCTCACCTGGTTTCGTCAAATAAGACCGGATTGGTCAGGTGGTCGAAGTGACTCACCGGTCGACGGGTGACGCAATCGATCCACGCGCGGTGACGCAATGGGCTCGTCCACGATGTTGTCATCGGCTCGAGCGCCGTCGATCGTCGATCGATAGTCCGCCTAACAACACGGAGCAAACCTGTAGCGACGCGACGCGTCCGGCGTTGCGTTTTTCGATGGCCGAATGACCAGACAGGCCAGTCCAGCTGGCCGATTCGACAAGCAAAAGTGTGTTCGCAATCCGCGGTCTATCCGTCGACCTCCTAAAAACGAGGACACCCAGCGACGTCACCGGCCGCGAGCGTTTCCTTTGTACAGTAGCAGACAGCCAGTCACCATCGTAGCAGAGCGACACTCGGGCATTCTCGACCAGCGCAAAGCCACAATCCCGTGGACTGACCGCATCATCAGCAGTCCCTGAGTTCAAACCGAAGGAAACGTTGGCGTTCTTCCAACACTTCCGAATCTTCCCCAACATACCCAGAGCAGAACACTGGATTATGACGACTCCGCAGTTCCTCTCCGATCGCGCTGAGAATGCCCTCACATCTGCCGATGCCTCGCCGCGTACCATGCGCTCCAGCATCGGTGGGCCGGGCCCTGTACGGACGACCGCGAGCCTCATCCACCACGAGAAGCTTGACCGCTTCCACCCACTGCCTGTCTTCGCGGATCTGATTCGCGCCTCGTACGTTGCGAATGGACAAAGCGGCGTGTCGCCACTGCCGTCGTTGGCCAAGACCTCGATCGGGTTTCTGCTCGATAGCTCCCGCAACGAGGCGCCGCTTGCGGCCACGGAACCGACGACGCTCGAACCGATTCGCACGCCGCACAGTGCGTCTTTTCTTGCCGTGTTAGGATGGGAGCGTGAGCACTTCGCTGACGATGTTTGTCAACTGCAGGTGATGATGAAGAAGCGTATGGACGTACGAGTATGTCCAGTATCGGTTCGTCGCCTACACTGTCGCCGCGCGACTCGAGCATATCGGCTCTCGACGCGTCGAGCCGAAAGGCGGCACGTCCCGCAAGTCGCACCTGCAAGTTTGAGAACTGCAACCAATACGTCGTTGATCACGGACTCTGCGTGCGCCACGGGGTACGTCTTTTGAGTTTTCGCTTGTGCTTCGCACACACCAACACACACGTTACCCTACCTTTTATTTCTCCAGGGAGGCAAGCGCTGCACCACCGAAGGCTGTACGTCACGCGCCAAGCACTATGGACGCTGCTGGCGCCACGGCGGCTCGATGGAGTGCAAGATCGACGGCTGTGTGAACCGCGCCAAATCCCGTGGGTATTGTTGGTCGCACGGCGGCGGCACGAAGTGCAAGTCGGACGACTGCGAGAAGATTGCGATCTCCAACGGCCTTTGTTGGGCCCACGGCGGTGGCAAACGCTGCGGCGCGCCGGGCTGTATGAAGCAGGCATACGAACGCACCGACAACCTCTGCAACAGCCATTTCCAGAAGGCCAAGCGCGACACGCAGCGGCATTGAGAGGAAGGAGTCGTCAATAAGAGCTTATTTATTCATGCAGGCTGAATCCAGTCGCGTACCGGTATCGGAATCGTAATTCATCTACTGGTCATGCATGCATGCGGTTCCGTCTTGACTGCAAGCAGCACGTCGCTTATAGGCTGGAGCTCCGGGATTCCAGAAAATGGAATCCAGGCGTCTAAATCCCCATCTCCGGATCTGTTCGCTTGATCATCGCTTGCTTGATCCGAGTCAGAACTTCCGACGTTCCGGAATCCGATGACGCCGACACCATGGCGGCGGCGTGTCACGCGACCACCAAACTGGTCTGCTTGGTCTCTTGTGCACGGTGGACAAAGGGGTAGGTGTGATGAAAAACCCAGTGCTGGGTTTCGTGCTTGAACTTCTGCTCAAAATTCCAGTTTTTCAACTCGAACAATCTGTACCAAAACACGGTTGGGTGATTGTTTACATCGACCATCGAAGCAAAACCGGTGGTGAAACCGGTATCGCCCGTCTGCTTTGCTGAGGTCGACGTTTCGAAAGGCGTTCCGGGAAGCACGCCATACCGCGCACAACATAGTTTTCTATCTCAGTATATGTCTCCTCCAGGTCGGGACCGTGAACCGATTGAACGTGCTTGCTCACTAATATAACACTCCTTCAACGATGATGTCAGCGTCCTCCATGACCGAATCAGCTACCCTCTGTGCTGAGACCTACAACGTTGCACAGGGCGACTTCAGCCAGAAGCTTACAGCATCAACTAACAGGCGGCACAGACCGCATCGGAAGGCAATGGAATGAGGCGCACGCCACCACACGCCGCCCGTGTCCGCCCTTCCCACACAGTATTTCTGTTGCCTCTTCCGCTGGTTCAA
Organism: Pythium angustatum; assembly: GCA_023337915.1. Classification (NCBI taxonomy): domain Eukaryota; phylum Oomycota; class Peronosporomycetes; order Pythiales; family Pythiaceae; genus Pythium; species Pythium angustatum. The sequence continues at coordinate 99,281 of JAADXQ010000004.1, read as the reverse complement.
CACCTTCATCATCATCGCGCCGTCCACCTTCGAGCCGATCACAATCCAATCTTCTGCCTCTAGCGCACCCTTCACTTCCGACAGGACCTCTTCCCCCTTCAACACTCGACATGTACGGATCGCTCGACTCGGCTTCGCTCACCAATGCGTTCCCGGATGTGACCAAGCAAGACACAGCCCATGACGTCCGCGAGCTGCGTGCGACGTTCAAGTCCGGTGCGACGCGCGACCTGAAGCAGCGCCGCGCACTGCTGCTGCAGCTGCAGAAGCTGCTCACGGAAGGCGAGGAGCTCATCAAGCAAGCGATCTGGAAAGATCTCCACAAGCACCCGACCGAGGCGTACCTGTACGAACTCGGGCTCACCAAGGGCGAGCTCCAGGAGCACCTCGACTACTTTGAGGACTGGGCCGCGCCGCAGCTCGTGGGTACGAACCCGGCCAACCTCCCGGGTCTCTCGTACATCCACAAGGACCCGCTTGGTGTCGTCTGCGTCATTGGCACGTGGAACTACCCGATCAACTTGCTTTTCACGCCGCTCATCTCGGCGCTGGCGGCCGGTAACTGTGCGGTCGTGCGTCTCCCCGGCGACGACACGGCCCGCTACATGAACAACGTGCTCATCTCGCTCTTTGACAAGTACATGGACAAGCGTTTTGTCCGATACGTGTATGGCGGCGTCGAGGAGACCAAGGCCATGCTCCGTGAGCGTTACGACCTCATCTTTGCGACCGGCGGCTGCTTCCTCGGCAAGATCGTAGCGCGTGCCGCGGCCGAGCACCTCACGCCGACCGTGCTGGAGCTGGGTGGCAAGAGTCCGGCGATCGTCGATGAGACGGTTGACATTGAACTGGCGGCCCGTCGTATTACGTGGGCTTCGTTCATGAACGCCGGTCAGACGTGTGTGCGCCCGGACTATGTGCTAGTGGACGAGCGCGTCGGTGACAAGCTCGTGGCCGCGATCGAGAAGTACCTCGTGCAGTTCTTTGGCAAGGACGCCAAGCAGAGCGACAGCTTTGGTCGTCTGCCGAACGAGCGTATGTTCAACCGCCTCAAGGATGTGCTCAACGCCGACAAGGCGCGTACGACCTACGGTGGTGCGCTCGACGCGTCCGAGAACTACATTGAACCGACGCTGTTCAACTTCAAGAACGACTTGGAGGGTTTCACGTCGAGTGCGGTCATGGAAGCCGAGCTCTTTGGCCCAATCTTGCCGATCTACTACTACCCGGCTGGCCGTCTCCAGTGGGCCGTCGACTACGTGAACGACCACGAGAAGCCGCTTGCGCTCTACTTCTTCTCGACCAAGTCGAGCAACAAGAAGAAGGTCGTGACCGAGACGTCGTCGGGCAGCATGGTCGTGAACGACGCGATCATGCAGCTCAGCAACTCGGAGCTTCCGTTCGGCGGTGTCGGCAACTCGGGCAACGGCGCCTACCACGGGCGCGTGGGTTTCGATGCGTTCTCGCACACCAAGTCGGTCATGTACAAGTACTCGCTGCTGGATTTGCCGCAGCGTTACGCGCCGTACACGCCCATGGCCGAGAAGGTCCTACGCGTTGTGCTGTACCCGTTCTCGCGCCGACAGATCCGCGTCGCCAAGTTCACGTTCTACGCTGCGACGATCGCCGCGATCGGCTTCGCCATCAAGTCGGCCCTGAACAAGTAAGCGTAGTGGGTTAGTGTCGTGACAATTCATCGTAACTATCTGCCCTTTGCGTTAGTCCCCAAATCGTGTAATGTGTGTTGAGAGGGAAGTGACACTGTACGTGAATCATCCGTTGACTGCGTGCGTCGTGTCATGTAGTACCGGTACTGTCCCGTCGGTCAATGCCACGTGTACCCGTGTGGCAAAGTTTATGTCTGTCGAAGTCGTTCTTGCTGGATCCTTGCAAGCCTGGATATTAACTCCACGTAGTTGTGCACGCACTGTAGAGCGTCCGTTTGTGCGCGATGTGGGGTCCTTTCGTGTTCAAAACCAACAGCGGTTTGGAGAAAACGCGTTGTGTCTTCATTTCGCTTGTTTTTGCTTTCTCTCTACCTGGCCGTACGTCGCATTCGGAGCTCGGTGATGTCTGTCTACATAAAGTCGTCGTAGTCGTCGTAGCCACGGCCAGCGCCGCCGGCTTCGTCCAGCTCGCCGAGGTCGCGCTCGACGTTGGCGTAGCCCTGTCGCCCCGTCTGCTTCTTCTTCTTGGCCTTGGGCTTGGCGGCCGCGATCTTGTCGTTCTTGATCACGTTGATGATCGTCGTGAGGTCCTTGAGGTCGTCGGCCGTGAGGTTCACCGAGCCCTGTCCATCAAGCGTTGCATAAGCTACTGCACTGCCCACTCACAATCGCTAGAGGATAGTCCCTCTGTCATTCTCCTCACGACGACCAGCAACGTACCCGCGTGACCAGCACCTTCATGGTCTCGAGCGCGTACTTGGCGTTCGACTGAATGATGCGGCTCGCGACAATCTCGCCGAGCTTCTCGTGGTCGGCCAGCGACAGCAGTCGCATGCCGTTGATCGCCGACTCCATGTCGCCATCGGCACCCTTCGCCGCGGCCGCGTCCTTCTTGGCCGACGGCGCAAACGCATCGAGCGCCGCTTCCAAATCGGCCTCTTCGATCGACGCTTTCTCGCGGGCCTTGCGCTCGGCTTCGGTCTCGTTGGCCTGCTGCGCAAGACGCGCCTTGGTCATGGCAATCTCGAGCGCACGCTTCTCCTCCTGCTCCTTGAGCTTCATCTTCTTGAGGTGCTTGGGCTTGAGCGGGCCTTTTGGGCCGTCGGCGTCGGCAGCACCACCGGCGGTCTGCGGCGCAACCTCCTCCTCTTCCTCTTCTTCCTCATCCTCCCAGCTCGCCACGACCTTTGGCTGCGGGGCCGCAAGACTAAACGATGCATGTAGATGTCAGAATGTGGCGATCGATAGACATAGACGAAGACCTATAGAGAGAGAGCCAAACACACTTACTCAGGCACTTCAAACTCGTCGTCGTCTGTGATGCGTCAGTATAAGAGAACCAGAGGACAAGAACCACACCATTCGAGAGCGTTAGACGCGGTCTATCCGGTGGAATATATGCCATCGTCCATTGATGTCTCCGTACCCCAGGAGTCCATAATTTCTGCTCGCTCTTGGCGTCGTTCTCGCGTGTGCACGTGGAGTGATGACTTACTTTGGCCCTTCCTCCGTGGACGTCACTCTCAAGCCATTGGTGGGAACGGTGTGCCATGATGCTGGTACATAAACTTAGTGTGGTGCACGCTGTTTAGGAGTATATTTAGGACACAAATGGCCTAGATTCATGTTTACGATGGTAAACTAGGACCACCACTCGTCCTCGTCAGACGCTCGCAGTCGCATATCTTTGACCAGAGCCTCGACCACGACGCGCTCGACCATGGTGGCGCGGATGTTTCTCCGTAATATGGCGGCCACACGCCACGCCAGCGCCTCGACGCGCATGCACTCGAAGCGCTCGTTCCGTCGGTACGTATCCATCCAGTTCTCATCTCGATCGGCTTCCTACAGCGCTCGCTATCGACCACACACCAACGAGTCCACGGTCACTGATGATCCGTCTCCATTGCGCTGTAGGTTCGCGTCGACGGCGCCGCCCAAGGACGAACCCGCTGGCGGCAACCTCTTGACGCGCGACTGGAAAGTCCCCGCGACATTGGGCTTTGCGCTCATTGGCTTTCTGCAGTTTAATCACTTGACCCACCCGACCGACGACGAGCGTCGTGCGCATCCCGCTCCGGCCGTGAAGCGACTGCCCGGCGACCCGACGCCATTTGAGCACTCGATGGCCACGGAGCGTCAGCTGCAGTCGCTCCAGCTACTACCGTACCGCACGGCCTCGCGGCTCTGGGGCTCGGTCCACGACAAGGAACTGTACGTTGACTCGGGTCCTTTTAGAGACGGGTGGATAGACCGATCGACTGACCGTATAATATGAACTACAGCCCAACATGGCTCCGCGTGCCGCTGTACAAGGCCTGGACTGCGGTCTTTGACTGCAAGCTCGACGAGATGAAGTTCCCGATCGAGTCGTACGTGAACCTCGGCGAGTTTTTCTCGCGGCCACTGAAGGACGGCGCGCGTGTCTGGGACACGGACGCCACGCACATGCCGAGTCCTGTGGACGGCCGTGTGGCTGCGATCGGCGTCGTGGACAACACGTCGGGCATTCCGGTGCTCGAGCAGATCAAGGGCTCGCGCTACCGCCTCGATGAATTCCTCGGCGATTTGCCGCCGTTCTTCCAAACCAAGGCAGCGCCCAAAGGCAAGAAGCTCTTCCACTGTGTGATCTACCTCGCGCCCGGTGACTACCACCGCATCCACTCGCCGGTGGACTGGCGCGTCGCTGAGCGTCGCCATTTTCCTGGGAATTTGTTTCCGGTGAACACGACGGCAGTGCGGTTGATTCCGAGCCTGTTTGTCGAGAACGAGCGCGTTGCGCTTATTGGCCTGTGGGATCACGGGTACTACTCGCTCACGTCGGTCGGGGCGACGAACGTTGGCTCGATCGCGCTCACGCACGAGCCAGAGTTCCGATCGAACACGAAGGACCAGGACGCGCGCGTCGGTCAGTGCCTTACCAAGAAGTACGCAGCGCCGTACAAGTCGTCCCGCGGCGATGAGATCGCTCAGTTCAAGGTATGTGATTCGAGAGATTTGCTTGTGCACATCTTCTCGCGGAGTATTAACTCGTTTGGGATTGCTGTATGTAGCTCGGCTCGACGGTCGTACTGGTGTTCGAGGCCCCCGAAGACTTCAAGTTCACGGTCCAGCCCGGCGAGAAGCTCCGCCTCGGCACGTCGATCGGCGAGTTCACAAAGGCATAGATACAAGGCAGCAGACACTCGGTACGCTGAGCAGAAAAAATGGACTGCGAGTTCTCAGTGTGGGAAACTGGTATTATTCAGGTTGTGTGAGGTCCACTGTGTGGGTTGCTTCCGGCAGCGTGCGAGTCTCTACCTCTCGCGTCACTACGTTTTGCGGCAAGAGGCAGAGCGCCGTCACGGTTGTGATGGGCTTCTCACCAGCGCAATTGTTGGCCTCGAACGCGAATCCGCCAATGTACATGTCGAGATGTTCGCGTGTGCTAATCCACGTCACGGTGCCCTTGTTCGCCGTCCCAAAGATGTGCGATACCTGCAGATTCGTGCGAAAGCGGACGGCGCGAATGCGCTTGCCCTCAATGTCGAATCCGACCGCCTGGATGCGTTCACCTTCCACGAGCACAAGCCATTGCTCGTCCCCGGTAGGCTCCAAGGACCCAGCAAACTGCACCATGCGGTCATACTCGAGCGGTGTGACCACGCGGATACCTTCGACCGCCGTTTCGGTCGTCTTGACCACGATCGCGCGGGGCGCTAGGTCGAACGACCGGTACATAATGCGCCACGGATGATTCCCGCCGTCCACGACCTGACCCTTGAGCTGCACGTGCTGTGGGATCACGACACTGTGACCCTCATGCGCAATATCCTTGGGCGCATACACGACACCGAGCTCCGAGCATCCGTTCGCGCTGCCTTTCCCCCGCAGGGCGTTGATACAGAAGCCGTCGTCGGCTTCGAACGTGACGCGGTCGCCCTTGCACGCCCCGTACCACGGCGTGACGCGCTTGGTCGTGTGCAGCCGCAGCGCCGTCACGACGTCTTCTGTGTGGAACACATCGACCTTGATAACGTATTCGCCATGCAGCAAGATAAACAAATGGGTCGTGAGGTTCTGGTAGTACTCGACGAGGCTCTCGCGGGTCTCGTCGTGCGGATAGTTGTCGATCTCGACGATCTTGTCGGTCGTCGCTTCGATGCCAAACGCCTCGACGCGCGTCACAACGTCTTGCCATGTCGAGCCAAAGGTCCTGGTGGATGGCGGCGCGTGCGTTGCGACCGCGCACGGTGAGAAGAACGGCACGCGCGGCGATGTCATGACGACATGGACGGAGCTGCTCATTGAAATGGCTGGAGATCACCACCCCGGTCGTACCCGCTTAGGTAAAGAGAAAAGTTAACCTGTCCCCACTCGAGCAGGGTGCGAATGCAAAGATCACGCCACGTTCAGAGCTACCACACTTCTACGTCTGTGTTGGTGCACAGGCCCTCGTGCGTCCGAAGTGTTTATGGGTAGAGCCTACTCGAGAATGAGGAAAGTGAGTGGCGGCATCCACTAGACCTGGAGGCAAATTCGTCAACGGTCTTGGAATTTGCCCAATCGCACATAAAAGGGACAAACGTGTACTGTCAGCGGCTCAACAAAGTGAGCGTGTGGTGTGGCTTCTTTCGGCTGCGACATGAAATGAATGGACGCACGTCAAGCGATACCGACACTGGAGGCCTACGACGGGGAGGTTGTGCCGATGGACCCGACACCTGCGGTACTAAGACCAGTCCGAGACGAGTCCGTTTTCCAGCCAAGACAGCGAGACCGCGTGGCAAGAACTACGCCGCCTCGGACGCGGCTGGTTCCGCGATCGTCTTGACTGCGCAAGGGACCTCGCTCGCCTCGGTCAACGGTCTCGTACACAAGACCGTGAGGTGTCTTATCGTAAAACTTCCGTCCGAGTACTCGTTCGCCACAACCTCAAAGCCACAAACATACGATGCAGGTTCGTCGTCTCGGGGGGTCTTCCACTGCATCGTCACGCCATCGAGCGTGCCAAAAACGTGCGACGTGTGCAAGTTTGTCTTGAACGCAACTGCCATAAGCGATTCGCCGTCGGTACCCACCCCAATCTCCTTGATACGCTCGCCGTCGGCAAGCACGAGCCACTGTTCACCTGGAGAGTACGCAAACCAGCCTGGGAAGCGAACGAGGCGCGCGTACTCAACGGCCGTGACGACACAGATCTCTTCGATGGCCGTCTCCCCCGTCTTCACCATGATCGCGCGAGGCGCAATGTCGCATGTACGAATCACATAGTCCGAATCGCCGTCCATGCTACTCAGATCGGTCGCCTCACCATCGTCTTGACGACTCTTCTTAACCGCGTCAAAGACTAGCAACTTGGATGTCACTGGTGGCAGCACAGCGCAGTGGCCTTCGAGCGCCATCTCTTTCGGTGCAAAGACGACACCCAGCTGCGAGCACCCAATGGGACCGTACTTGCCGCAGAGCGCATTGATGCACAACCCGTCACTGGCCTCAAACACCGTACGCTCTCCTTTGGCTTTGCCGTACCACGGCGTCACGCGCAGCGACGTGTGCAACTTGACGGCCGTGATGACGCGCTCCGTGTAGCTCACTTCGACCTTTGTGACGTACTCGCCCGGATGCAGCAAGAACAAGTGGCTTGCCATGCGGTGCGTGTACTGCGTCATGCATTGGCGCGTCTCCTCATGGGTGCAGTTGCCGATCGACACTACTTTGTCGGTCGCCTCAATGGCAAAGGCCTCGACGCGCGTCACGACGTCTTGCCACCTGAAGCCAAACGTACTGGTGGTGGCGGGCGCCTTGATTGCGACCACGGGCTTGGAAAAGAACGGGAGACGCGACTCGTTCATCCTTGCTCGGGGTAGTTGGGTGGCAGCAGGAAGTCAAGTGGCCAATGCAAATGGAGGCAGCGAGAGACGAAGGCCACTAACACGGATTCAAAGAACTTCCCTGGAAACGGATCGTTGAGATTGATTGATGGGTGGTTGGAACGCAGAATGGGAACGTACTTCATCTTGTCCTTCTCGCTCTCCCTCTGCGAAAGAGCCTCTTGTCGTCCACACGAATTCTCAAATACTGAACAAAAAGGCGGGAAACCAAGACATCAATCATCAATGAGATTAATGGAGGAAATCAAGGACGAAAACTAACACACTTCCCGTGACCGGCGCCTACCCGCTCAGGATATCATACTACGACTGCACCACCACCAATGCACCTGCTCACCGACGCTGGCGTTTGATCGCGTGCGGTGGGTCGGCTGACTCGGCTGTGTCGCACGTGGGCGTGGTGCACAGAATCGCCAACCCCTCGATCCAACCGTCGTCGTCACTCTCTACCGTGCTCACTCCACACACGTACGACTCGGTCTGCTCTTCGCTGGTCAACCACTGCATTGGAGCATCGCACTTGAAACCAAACACTGTCGACGTTTGCAAGTTCGAGCGGAACTGGATCGACTTGATCTGCTTGTCTTCGATCTGCACGCCGACTGCCTTGATGCGTTCGCCGTCCACGAGTACGAGCCACGTCTCGTCGCCGTCGTGCTCGAACGACTGCGGCGAGCGGACGATGCGGTCGTACTCGGCCTCAGTCACACCGCGGACGCCCGCAACAGCAGACTCTGTGGTTCGGATCACTACAGCACGAGGCGCGAGCCCGAACGTGAACTGATCGGGATGGTCCAGATCCACGTCCGGATCCACGGCGACAGGCACAGCCACTACACGCGGTGCGACAATGGTGTGGCCTTCGTGAGCAATCTCGATCGGCGCATACACGACACCCAACTCCGAACAGCCGTGCTCGGATTCGCACTTGCCGCAGAGCGCGTTGATACAGAAGCCCTCGTCGGCCTCGAACGTCACGTGTCCGCCGTCAGTGTCTCCGTACCACAGCGTCACACGCTTGGTCGTGTGCAGTCTAAGCGCTGTCACGACCTCGTCGGTAGACCACACATCGACGCGTGTGACGTACTCGCCTGGGTGCAAGATGAAGTAGTGGTCGGCGTTGCTCTGTATATACGAGCTGAGACTCTCGCGTGGCTCGGCGTGTGTGATGTTACGAACGCTGAGGAGTTTTTCCTCGGTCGCGTCGATCGAAAAGCCTTCCACTCGCGTCACGACATCGTGCCATGCGTAGCCGAACGCGTGGGTGGCGGCAGGTGCCCTGGTCGCAACTACAGGCGTGGAGAAGAACGGAACGCGCGCAGCGGTCATCGTTCGTCGGTCGAATTCGAATGGATGGATGTGGAAGGATGGGAGGTGCAGATCTTAGCTCTCTTGCGACCATGCACAACGATAGGACGGTTGAAGCTCAACGGTCACGAAGCACTGTATGTTGTAGAGGGCAAGAGAACAATACTGACGAGTACAGCGCGGTGGGGACAGGGAGCAACGAAAAGAACGAGCAAGATCCGCTTCGTCCAATAGTACATAAAAAGGCGTCGGGTTGTGACGTCGTTGCCTTTGTTCTGAACGCGGAAGGTTAGAGCCGCTGTCGCTTGACCGCAAGCTCCAGGTCAGTGGAGTCGGACAACGGCGTCGTGCACAACACTGCAAAGCGCCGGATCCAATTCTCGACATCCGCCTCTTTTTCAGACGCCAACTCGTACTCGAATCCGCACACGTACGACTCGGTCTGCTCTCCTTCGCTGGTCAACCACTGCACTTGAGCGGCATTCTCCACACCAAAGACAGCGGACGTTTGCAAGGTCGTTCGGAACCGAATCGTCTGGAGGCGCTTGTGTTCGATTTGGACGCCAACAGCATGGATCCGCTCCCCTTCGACGAGCACGAGCCACAACTCATCGCCTTCGTGCTCAAACGACTGGGGCGAGCGTGCAATGCGATCGTACTCGGCCTCAGTGACGACACAGACGTCGACAATCGCCGACCCTGCGGTTCGGACCACGACTGCGCGAGGCGCGAGCCCCGCTGTACGGATCACCGTGGGCGACGGGGCGCTGTCGGGATCCACTGCGACCGACACAGCTACCGTCCTTGGCAGTCGAAGACTGTGGCCTTCGAGCGCGATCGCGGTCGGCGCAAACACGACCCCCAACTCCGAACAGCCCGTGGGACTACACTTGCCACACAGCGCGTTGATACAAACGCCGTCGTCGGCCTCGAACGCAGCGCTGTCACGACCTCGTCGGTAGACCACACATCGACCCGTGTGACATACTCGCTGGGGTGCAACAGGAAAACGTGGTTCGCGCAGCTCTGGCTGTAGGCGCCAAGACTCGCACGCGACTCCTCGTGCGAAATATTGCGGAGGCCCACGATCTTTTCGTTCGTCGCTGCGATCACAAACCCTTCGACGCGCGTCACGACGTCTTGCCAGACGTAGCCGAACGTCGCAGTCGACGGCGGCGCTTTGGACGCGACGATGGTCGGCGTCGCGAAGAACGGAAGCCGCGCGGTCGCGGTCATGAATAAGATCTTGGGATGGACGATGAGCTGGGTGGGACGGGACATCGGTCCGTAGGTTGCAAATAAGTAAATGTTGTAGTTAACCTACGCGGGACCCGACATCTTGTCACGATGGGCACGAGGTGCGACACGACATCGCTGGCCGTTGGTCGTCCTTAAATGCGAGCTGACACAGGTACACGGAATAACGTTGTCGACGGTGACCGCTGTGGTACTCAATCAGTATTCGTTGGGCTTTGACGAGACGGTGGGGGAGACTACTCCGAAGGCGAGGACAGACAGAGGAGTAGCTCTTCTCCTGCTCCGCTGAGAAGCGACCGCTGGCTTCGATCGTAATAACGTCATTATGACCAGCAAATAGCTCGAACGCTCACTAAAGGAGACAGCAACAACTGGAGTAGCATGCTGCCAATACAGGCAGGACGCCTTCATGGCACCGTCATGGCCGTCATGTCTGACCGTGCATAAAAGATACGTGTATGGAACTACTACGTAGTAGTAGTACACTAGGAGAAAAGATACAGCACCACTCTCATAGCGCACGATAGCCGATGACTACGCCGCCTTGGACGCATGCGACGTATCACTTGTCTTGGTCCCAAGCGTCGCGTCAGCTGTCGTTGTCTCGCGCGACGGCGTGGTGATCAAAACCGTGAGCCGGTCAACATTCCCGTATTCGCTATCGCTCGTCTCCATTTCAAAGCCGCAAATGTATGCCTCGGGGTCCTCGCAGGTCGTCAGCCACTCCATCGTCTCGTCGTGGAGAGTCCCAAAAATGTGCGACGTTTGCATGGTCGTCTTGAACGCGACCGCCCAGAGGCTGTCGTCGTCAGCTTCCACACCAATCGCTTTGATGCGTTCACCCTCGGCGAGCACGAGCCACTGCTCGCCTGGCGTGTGCTCAAACGAGCCTGGGAATCGCGTGAAGCGATCATATTCGACGGCCGTGACGACAGCGACGTGCTCAATCGTCGTGTTCCCCGTCCGGATCGCGATCGCGCGAGGCGCGAGATCCCACGTACGGTAGTCGGCATTGTCATCATCATCGTCATCGCCTTCCCCGTCTGATTCGTCGTCGTCGTCGTCGTCGTCGACATCTCTAAACGCCAACGCCTTTGTGATTGCACTTGGCATTCGCATGCTGTGGCCTTCGAGCGCCATCTCTTTCGGTGCATACACGACGCCCAACTGCGAACAGCCATTGGGACTGTACTTGCCGCAGAGTGCATTGATGCAAAACCCGTCGCTCGCTTGGAAGGTCGTGCGCGTGCCCTTGGCTTCGCCGTACCATGGCGTCACGCGCTTGGATGTGTGCAGCTTGATGGCCGTGATCACATGCTTCGTGTAACTCGCTTCGACCTTCTCAACGTACTCGCCTGGATGCAGCACGAGCATGTGGTTGGAGTCCTTCAGCACGTACTGCGTCAGACGATTTCGCGCCTGGTCGTGCGAGTAGTTCGCAATCTCCATCACCTTGTCGGACGCTTCGATGGCAAAGGCCTCGACGCGCGTCACGACCTCTTGCCACGTGAAGCCAAAAGTCTCGGTCGCGGCAGGCGCCTTGGTCGCGACCACGGGCTTCGAGAAGAACGGGAGGCGTGACTCGTTCATCCTGGTTGGTGGCGGCTCGTTGCGTGGCAGGAGGAAACTGTCAGTTGGCTGTGTGGCAGTCGGAAAGAAACGGGCAAATTCAAGTTTGGGCGTGGGAGCACACGAAGGGGTCGTTGGAATTCACTTCAATGGATTCGAAGAACGGCCCTGGAAGAGGATCTGATGAGATTGATGGATGGATGGATGGATGGAACGCAGAAGCATCCGGCGGATTCATGAAGGACATACTTATCTCTCGTCCCTCACAAGCGAGTTCAGAAAGCTGTACGAGAACAGGGGTAAGCAAGACGAACTGGGATTGATCGAGAAAAACAATGGACGAAACGCTGACACTCTCCCGACGTGGCAACCACGGCGGGATCACGCTGCTGCCGACGGCTGCACAACCGCGGCGTGACCATTCGCGACGTCGGCAGGTGACTGTGCTGGATCAGCACAGTAAACGACCCCAACACCGACGATCGTGTGTGGGCCTCGTAGCTCGCCCTTTGATAACACCCCGAAGCCACCAATGGATTTCCCACTGCACGCGAATCGCTTTTTCTGCTTGACACCAGTGCTGGGGCAACCAAAGCTCGACGTCGTTTGTATGTTGGTCTCAAATAACACTGTTGAGCACCGACCATCTACAGCGCCGAGATGGACCGACAGAATGCGCTCTTCGTCCGCCAGCACGACCCAGTGCTCGGAGGGGTCGTGGTAAAGAGGTCCGTCAAAGCGCACGTACCGTTCGTACTCGGCACGTGACACCACGCGGATGCCGCCATTCGACTTGTCTTCCAGCACGTTCACGACAATCGCGCACGGCGCCGCATAGCACGTACGCAGAGCCAGGTCTGCGGTTCGGTCGTGGGTCACGAAGTGCATGGCGGATGAGTCACCCGGAACAGTGAGCGTATGACCTTCTTGCGCGACTTCCAACGGCACATAGACAACACCGAGTTGTGTGCAGCCTGCTGAGCCGCACGAGCCACGAAACGCATTGATGCAAAAGCCGTCGGTCGCTTGAAACGTCGTGCGTGTGGTTGCACGACACCCGAACCACGGCGTCACGCGCTTCGACGTGAAGATGCGAACCCCGGAGACAATGGTATCGGTCGAGGCGACCTCGACCTTGGTGATGAACTCGCCCGGGTACAAGATAAAGAGCCGATGAGAGCCATTCGCTACATAGCATTCGAGGCTCGTGCGGCGTTCCTCATGCGTGTAGTTTTGGATGCCACGAAGGCGGTCACTAGCGTGGAAACAAAACCCCTCAACGCGCGTCACGACTTCCTGCCACGTCGTGCCAAACGACTCGGTTGCGGGCTGCGCGTTCGTGGGAGCCACTAGCGGGGAGATGTACGGGGCTGTGGAGCTCTCCATGGCAGCAGCGGCACACTCTCGGTAAGACAGCAAAAGGCGAAATCACAACTAGGAAAACCGCCTGGTTTTCTTTTTGGTCTTGCGACACTGCACATCGACATGGCAGTTGAAGGCAACGGTGTGGTGCCATCAAGAGAGAACATCACCAGAGCACGTCTCGATGACTAATACCGACTCAGCCGCAACGGTCTTTTGCAGTACTCGGAGCAGGGCCCTCGGTACCGGTACCGGTTGTGAGAAGAAAGCGCGGGGAAAAGAATGGAGCCGTCCGATTGCACATAAACAGGCTCCTCAGTTAACTTTACACGAGCCGTTCAGGTTAACTTAAAGGTGACTTCCCTTCAACCCCGACGAGCTCATATCACCCCGCTGATCATCATGACGCCGCTCAAGGTGCCGCGACACTCTCTGCTGCTGTTGACACAGGCGCACGCTGTACTGATGTTCCTCTCTCTCTGTCTCTCTCTCTATAGGACTTTTACGACCCGTCGTCCGTGGCCGACTTCCTCGCCAAGGTCGGCGTCGACGCCACGACCGGCCTCTCGCGCGACGACGCCATGACGCGCCGCGCGCTGTACGGCGCCAACCGCGTGACGCCGCCTGTGGACTGTCCATCGTGGGTCTGCTGTCTACTGCCGTGCCTGTTGCGCACGACGTCGATGGTCGCGTACCACGCCGCGCTGCCCCGCGAAGCCACAGTCAAGCGCCTCCAAGGCAACGGCACGTCACGCAAGCTGCGCATGGACGCCGCGAGTCTTGTCTACGGCGATCTTATCGAAGTCAAAGCCGGGGAGATTGTTGGTGCCGACGTTCGTGTGATCGAGTGCTCAGACGACTGTGTCGTGGACCAGACGACGTTGGTGGGGGACCTGCACGACGAGGATCAAGAGGAGGATGCGCTCGAAGGCGGCGATTTGATGCGGACGCCGCGTCGGCTGAAGACGGTCTCGGTAGCTCCGACCGACAAGACCAGTGCACTCGTGAGTAGCAACGTACTGCTGATGGCGACGCAGCTGGTCAAGGGAACAGCCGTGGGCGTGGTGATTGCGACGGGCGACGAGACCGTGTGGGGCCAGTTGCTCGAGAACCATGCATGGCCGGTGAAGGGAAGCTCGAAGCGAATGCAATACGGTGCCAGTCACGACCAAGAAAGCGATGCGCTCGTGAACAAGGCGTCATAGACACGTCAATGACTGGGTATGATTCATAAGATTGTTCGATTGGTTGGTGGAAAAACGTACTTTCTACTTGTGCTACGAATGGGTATCGTGGGCTTGCCAATAAGCCGTGTCATTTGGCACTACACTAGGCGGCAGAGGATGGATGTTGCAAGACTGCCGTATAGTGCACACACAGCGCCTGCAGTGCCGTGATCACGGGCACGCCGTCGTCATGAACGACGCCAAGCTCGAATCCACAAATATACATGTCGTCAACAGACAACCACTCGCGGGTCCACGGCGCGGCTTCGCCAAAGCAATGCGATGTTTGGTGGTTCGTCTTGAACGCGATCGCCTGGATACGCTGGTCTTCGACGTGTACTGCGACCGCCTGAACGTACTCGTCATCGCCGAGCACAAGCCAGTGCTCGTTCTCACCGCCTTCAAAAGACTCGTCCGAGTTCGTAACGGCTCGGTATTCGGCCCGAGTCGCAACGCGGACGTGCTCGATGCCACACTCACCAGTCGTGATGATAATGGCGCTGCACGTGTGGTCAAACGTGCGATACTCATACTGCCACCCTCTCTCGTCGTTGTCGTCGAGACACGCCACGTAAGTCACGTTGCTCGGGAGGCGAAGGAGATGCCCTTCATCTGCAAGGCGTTTGGAGGTGTACACAACGCCGAGCTCCGAGCAGCCGGACGGTCCATACTTGCCATGGAACGCGTTGATATACGAGCCCGGATTGATACCGAAGGGAAGGCGCCACTGCGCGCCTTGGGTCTTGCCAAACCACGGCGTCGCGCGGTGGTTCGTCGTAAACTTGAGCGCCGTAATGGCCTCGTCCGTGTAGCAGACTTCGGCCTGCACGATGTGCTCGCCCGGGCGCAAGACAAACACGTAGAACGGCTGCTTGGCGTGGTACCCGAGCAGACTTGCGCGCGTCTGGTCGTACGCAATGTTTTGAATCGAGAGGATTCGGTCGGTCGCTTCGATGACAAACGCTTCGACGCGGGTCGTGACTTCCTGCCACGTACCGCCAAAGAAGAAAGCCTTTGCGTCGCGTGCCTTGGACGCGACCGCCGGCGATGAGCGCTCTGGATAGTCCATGTTGTTGGCTTGCTGGATGTTGCGGTTCACTGGATCCGGTGTCTTGGGAGCCAATTGCGAAATGAGCTGCCGTGAAGGTGGGTCCGCGGCGGGAGGGGAGGGAGCACCACGCTGCAATGTCGCATGTCAAGAGACTTTGGGCAGGAAAATCCATCTTTCAACTACCACTGAGGACGGGTTCTCTCGTATAGAATACGTGCGAGAGAACCCGTGCGCCTGAGACAGGACAAGGCACACACCACGGGGATACTCTGGAGCCAACTCTCGTGTGCCTCCTGCCTCAGGAGTCCCGAGTAAGAAAATGCAACGCACGATGGTCCATTCTAGGCCTTGAGGACGACGGCTTGAGGCGAGAAGCGCGCATTCTTCAGCTCACGCTGTCAAAGGCGTGTCGGTGGCTGCGACCGACAAAACCGCTGCGCTCGTGAGTACTAACAGTAGTCGAGACCGAGCAGGCGATGGGCTCACGAGCAAAGCATCGCCCATGAACAGCCGAGTAATGACTGAATTCGTTTGAGTTGGATGGGTGGAGATGATGGCTATCGCTACTCTCATTGAGGATGCTATCGAAATGCCGCGTCGGGTGGTGGGTCGACGGGGCGCTACGCTATGTTACGCTGCCGACGATGCCTGTTGCGTATCTTCCTTGTGGGGCACGTACAGCGCATAGAGCCTCTTGATCATGGGCTCGCTGTCGATGTACAAGACGCAAAGCTCGAATCCACAAATGTACGACTCGTCAGTGGTCAGCCACTTCCGGTCCCAATCCTTGCCCGCACCAAAAGAGTGTGATACCCGACAGGTTGTCTTGAACGAAATCGCCTTGACGCGCAGGTCTTCAATTCTCACAGCAACTGCCGTGATGCGCTCCCGAGCCGCGAGCGGAAACCAGTGCTCCCCGTCGCCGCCTTCAAACGACTCGCTGGAGCGAGTCACGCGCTCGCACTCGGCTTTCGTGACGATGCGGACGTGCTGGATTCCACTTTCGCAGGTCGTGATGACGATGGCGTCGCCCTCGCGGTCGAATGTGCGGTACACCCACTTGTTACTGTCTTCGTCTTCGTCGTTCAGCAACGTCAAGTAGGACATCGTAGGCGGCAATGCGAGGCTATGACCTTCCGCCGCGATAGACGTGGATGTGTAGACGACGCCCAGTTCCGAACAGCCCGACGGTCCATACTTGCCATGCAGTGCATTGATGCAATCACCCGCTTCGGCGCGGAACAGCTCGCGGTTCTGCGCGCCCTTGGTCTTGCCAAACCACGGCGTGCGACGCTGGGTCGTGAAGATCTTGAGCGCCGTGATGGCGTCCTCGGTGTAACACACTTCAACCTGCATGATGTACTCGCCTGGAAGCAACGCAAACACGTGGAGAGACTGCTGTGCGATGTACAACTCGAGAGAATCGCGCGTCTCGTCGTGCGGAAGGTTTTTGATGGACAAAATCGTGTCCGTCGCTTTGATGATAAACGCCTCGACGCGAGTCGCGGCTTCCTGCCACGTGTCACCAAAGGAGACTGTCGGCTTGGGTGCGTTGGGTGCCACCACAGGCGGTGCGTACTTCGCTGGATTCATGCTTGGCCGCTTGCTGGCTGTTGTTTCTTGTCTTTGACTTGAGTCTGTGCGGGCAGATTGCGAAGTGAACAACTGCGGCAACCATCGGAACCGAGGGCCACCTCCGATGCCGTCTGTCAAGCATTTGGAATGATGGAAGCCCATCACTCAAGAAGTCTTCCAGGAATAAAGTCGAGAGAGCTTTCGCACCTAAGACAAGCGGTGCGAATGATGGGCCTCAAGTGAGCAGCGATAGGAGACGGACATACCGATGGGATAACGCTCAAATGGTGTGGCTGTGCCGAAATCTATTCCATCGATAGTGTGGGCTGGTGCCGACACTCGCGTGACGACTGCGCTGTCAGCAAGAAACCGCATCGCTTATCGTCGACGCGCACCGCCGCCGCCAGCAGCAGGCGCAGCAGCACCCGCAGCGGCACCGCCTTGCGGTGCTGAGTCGCCGCCTCCAAACAGGCTCATGACGACCAGCGGGACGATGACGTACCACTAGAAAAACAGGCCACGGCAATATCAGCATCGGACACCACAGATATTGATGTACGCCAATCGAACGTACATAGCGGCGCAGGAACGACTGGCTCTCTTCGGCGACGGGCTCGCCCTCCTCGGGCTGCACCGGCTTCTTGACGCCCTTCGGCACCGCCTTCTTCTTGGGCGCGACCTGCTTCGGCGGGCTATCGTACGAGAATCACAAGTCATTCGTAAGTATCAACACCACAACCTATAAAACCCTCCCAAGCAGAAACACGCTACGCACGATGGTCCGTTCTGGGCCTTGAGGACAACGGCTTGCGGCGAGAACTTGGCGTTCTTCAACTCACGCTGTCGAGATCCAGGCAACATTCAGGCTGTTAGTCTCGATACCCAATGGCATTAATCCCCATCCAACAACACCGCACCTTCTGGAACTCGGCACACGCTTCTTCGCTCACGTACGGCGTGAGGTACTCGATGGCCACGAGCTTGCCATTGTCCGAGAGGTGGAGCGTGAGGTCCTCGCGCATGCGCGTCCCGGCAATCATGCACATGGGGATCGACGTCATGACGAACGCCGAGTCGCTCTGCGACGGGTCCGAGCGCACGCGCACCGTGTAGTGCTTGCCAGCACGCAAGAGCTTTTCCAAGTGTGCGACGTCCGTGGCACTGAGCGTCGGCGTGTCAAGAAACGTGACTTTCGGCTTGGCACTCGACGAACTGAACACGATTTCGACCTTGCCACGCGAGGAGAACGGAGCAGTGGCACTCAACGGTACATTGTGCTCGAGCTCAAACACAAAGCGCTGGTCGAGATCGCCCGTGCGCGTGAGGCGGTCGTCGTATTCGTCGCCAAAGTCGTCCTTGAACCTGGTGGGAAAACGCACAGAATTCAGCTTCTAGAGAGGGTAGAGAGGTACAAAGGGGATGGATCGAAAGAGCGTACTCGGCACTTTCGACTTCACGCGGGTCGGCGTCGACCGCGGCCATGTAGGCTGCGCAGACGAGGAGCAACGCCAGCAAGAAATGGCGGAGCATAGTGACGATGCCGATGCAGTGGGAGATCGGATGCGTTGTCGGTTCCCTCCTGTTGATGTCCCCCCAAGCTTCGCATAAAACCTCATCTCCTCTAAAACCTCATCGTTTCAGTGACACTAGATTAGTGACGGGTCTTTTATAAGAGTCATTCATGCCGGCTACTGTACATACTCAAATAGAAGCTCTCTTTTGAACGTTCAAAAGGAAGGCGCGAGTGTCGCCAGCGTCATTTTCCCCACACAGCGTGGGAAGAGCAGTCGCTTGTGTATATTCAGTCTCTTCGCGTCCCTTTCTCAGCGGCCCCATCGCGTCTGCATCGATGGCGCTGGCAGCGAGCAAAAGCGCAAACGCCGAGCATGACACACGCGTAAAAAGCGCCGCCAACGACCTCGAGCGGGCCGTGAAAAGCGAGAAACACGAGCGAACCAAAGATCCATCGGCGTCGACCGCTGCGGCTGCCGTCGCGGTAGCGGCTCCGCGACGTCTGACGGCGGCACAGCAGAAGAAGAAGCGACTGTCGGATGCCGAGCTTGAGATTGCGCGCAAGCTCAGTTTCAGTGCAGCGTTGATGAACGAGCCAGAGGACGACGACAGGGACGACCACAAAGTACAGATCGTGATTCGTATTCGACCGCTCGTGACCGAGTCGACACCCGAAGACGATACGGCGACTACAGCAACGGCAGCGAATGAAGAAGAGTGTTTCCGAGTGACCTCGGAGACGGCGTTGATCGCACAGCCGCCCAAGACTTCGCAGTCGTATCGCTCGACCGGCACGGCGACGTCGTTTCATTTCTCGCGCATCTTCACGCCACAGACAGCACAGCAGGAACTGTTTGAAGCAACGACGCGGCCTGTACTGGAAGCAGCGTTCACGGGCAAGAATGGACTGGTGTTTGCGTACGGCGTGACGAATTCCGGCAAGACCTATACGATCACGGGCACGGACGAACACGCTGGCGTACTGCCGCGTGCGCTCAAGTTTGTGATGGAGGAGCTCGGGCGGCGCAAGGAGAACGAGGAATCGCCAGTCACCGAGATTACGGCGTCCTATCTCGAGATTTACAACGAAAATGTGTATGATTTGCTCACGACGCCCGTGCGGAAGCGACGTGCGTTGCGTCTCCAGGACTGCGACGGAAAGATCCAAGTGCGAGGTATGATGGAGCGACCGCTGAAATCTGTGAAAGACGCGCAAGAATTGCTCGTGACCGGCAAGAAGAACAAACAGGTCGCGGAAACGAGCTGCAACATGGACTCGAGTCGAAGTCACTGCATCTTCTCGCTGTACTTTTACCATCAAGTGAATCGGAGCACGACCGCACTACGTAGCAAAGTGAGTATTGTCGACCTCGCCGGATCCGAACGCAGTGCAAAGACAGGGGCGACTGGTCTACGAATGCAAGAGGCCAGCAAGATCAATGGTTCTCTCATGAATCTGATGCGCTGCCTCGAAACGATGCGATGGAACCAGCAGCATCCGCCTGCCTTGCACAAGATGGTGCCGTTTCGAGAGTCAAAGTTGACAAGGGTGAGTACTTTTTAAACGCTGTTCAGAGGTTTGCATCAATCTGACCTGGTGTTTTTCGTGTTCTAGTTGTTCCAAGAAAACCTGATAGGGCAGAAACAAGGCCCGCTAGTGATGATTGTCGCCGTGAATCCGTCGAGCCATGAGTTTGACGAGACTCTCCGAACGCTCAAGTACAGTGCGATGGCTCGTGAGCTTGTTCCAGTGCAGAAGAACTCGGGACGAAAGTCCGTAGCGTCGTCGTACTACGATCTGGATGGGCGTCTTCGAAAGCGTCGGCGTACATCGACAGAAGGAGATGCAGCGGCGCCTGATGACCAGGGTGAACCGAGCCAAAAACGAGCGGATGCCCAAGTCAAGCCAGTCAAACGAGAATCGTTTGGTCGCCACATGAAACGCGAGCCTAGCCAAGTCGTCCCTCGTCGTCCGCCTATGCGGGCTTCCCGAGGAGGATCTCACGCGATTCATGCAGCTCCAGTAACCACTGCGAACGCTGTGGTCTCGTTGATGGAACGAGAGCTTGAAGCCCATCGAAAACGATCGGTGCGTGCGCTTGACTGTCAGTATGGTGTCCAGCACGTACATATTCATGTGTGACGATTTGGATTTGTGCAGGCGCAACTGGAGCAAGAGAACAATGAGCTACGGATCCAACTGTCCCAGACTAACGCCGAGAAACTTCAGATGGAGGTGAAAATTCGAGCGGAGGTTGGCAATGAGATGCGTGAACAGCTCAAGCAAATCAAGGCGCAGTACGGTGAGATGCTCGAGCGTCAGCGATCAGGCAATGACTCGTCAAGTGCCACCAGCTCAACGTCTCAATCGTCCATTGACGATGAAGAGCGAGCGGCGTGGAAGCAGGAAAAAGCCGCGCTGCAGTACAAGGTTCAGTCCCTCGAGGAGCGGCTGAGCGAGTGCGAGGACGAAATGAAGCGGATCCAGGAACGCCACGAGCAGGAACTGGACTGTGTGTTGATGAAGCGCGAGCGCGTGCATGGTGAAGATGATGAAGCTGAAGATGAAGAACCGGAGGAGATATAACCAAACGCGCCTCTCTGTGATATTATAGTAGTAAACGAATGTGACGAGCAAAGTGACTCTCGCGTAGGTACATCTATGTGCTTATTGATGGTGTCCACGACCTATTTAGTTGGCGGCCGCTGGCGCTGGCACAGCGATGCCCTGATACTCTCTCACCTTGGTCAGGTACTCCATCGCGGCGCCATGAGCCCACGACTTGAGCACGAGGTGGCCCTCGTAGAACGCGCAGTGGCTGCCGTGCTCGGTCTCGACCAGGACACGCAGCGGATCCTTCTCAAACTCGGCGTACGGAATGTTCTCCTTGGTGCACACGGGATCATCGAGCGCATTGATGCAGAGCGTCGGACGTAGAATGCGGTCGACATCACGCATCGGATTATTGTGCTTCCAGTAGCTCTCGATGTCGTCGTAGCCGTGCATTTTCATGAACACGTGCTCGTCGAACTCGCGGATCGTCGTGGCCTTGAGCGCCGCCGGGACATGGATCACGTCGCGCAATACATCTTTGTGACGCAGGAGAAACTGTTTGAGACTGAACGTCATGAGGAAGTCGTACAGTGGATGGATCTTGCCGCCGCAGAACAAATCGAGGGCGTTGTACCCCGGGGAGATCAGGACACCAGCGTCCAAACGCGACTGCGCGCCGGTCTCGCCAAAGTACGAGCAGAGCAGCCCCGAGCCGGCCGAGAAGCCGATGCCATAGAGTTTTGCCTGTGGGAACTCGCGTTCAATGTGCGCAATGGCCTGCTGGAGATCACGTACGCAGCCGAACGGCTGCAGCTTGGGTGTCGCGAGCTTCACGCCGCCGTGGCCGCGCTTGTTGAAGACGACGGGCCGGTAGCCGTGCTCGAGCGCCTCGGCACAGAGCGAGCGCATCGCGAGGCTGCACCCGGTGAGCCCGTGGAGCACGACGACGATAGGTGCGTCCGGTGTGAGGTGCGTGTGGACGGATTTGGTACTGGATTCCAGCGCCCAGTCCAGTGCGGCTTGGCCGCCGTCGTCGAGGTCCAGAACTTCGCGCTTGTACTGGAGGCGGGCTTGCGGCACGAGGAACGTGAGGAAGATCTGCACGTGTGTGTTGGTCCACCAGGTAGGCTTGTATCGGTCCAGTGTCGGTTGAAGGGACTATATAACCGTTGGTTAGGACGGCTCTGGATCGGATCGATCAACTCCGGATGGAATCCAGAGTGGGAGACGAACGTACCTTGGCGATGAACTCGTTCATTTTGGACGGTCCGTAGACCATGCGCTTGCTGGTGTGGTGCGCACTGCGCATCATGCGCGTGACACACCAGACGCTTCCAGAGAACAGCGCAGCCGCAGCGATACTCATGAGGAATCTGTTGGTGGACACCGAGCGAGTTAGTCTCCGGAACTCGCCAATTACCTCCTAGGATATGGTGATGGTTTGAACGCACAGGTTAGACTCGAGAAGTGCCTCTAACATACTGGGTCGTGACGAGAGCGAGAGGGCGATAGGTGTGACGGATACGCGCGGCGGAGCGTACGTAATAGTACGGTACCGTTACGTTAGACCGTCTGCACCGATTCGCTTTGCGCTGCCTGTTGGCGAGTGTGAGCTCCAGGAAGGTCGTGTACGCGTCAGCGTCATGCCATAGAAATGGGTGCCCGCCAAAGGGACCGCCAATCAAAGGCCGAGTCCATCCACTGGACTCAGATTCAGTGGACCGCTGGATCAGAAATTACGTCTTGTAAATCAGTACTTTGAAGATACCCAATATGGCAACATATGCAAAACACGATGCAGCTTTAGACTGTACCCAAGGGAGGCACCAGATGTGCAAAACACGACGCAACACGGCAACTGGGAGGATTGGAGAACTCGATGCTAGAAGTCGTCGAGGCTCGATGGCTTGTCTTCGTGGTAGTACTCGTAGACGTACTTGGAGTTCTTGAGCGGTCGGATCGTCGCAGCAGAAACCGCAGACGTGACTGGCGGTCGATCAAAGCAGCAACCGAACACCGACTGCCACGACCACCATGGGTACACCGCGGTCTTGGCCGCGCCTCGTGGCGAGCCAAATGCTTCGTACCCACAGCCGTCGTCGCCGAAAAACGCTCCATCGTGGCCACCTGATCGTCCGTCGTCGATATCTTGACGGTACATAGGTGAGTTCTCGGGACTGTGAACACGTCCTATGGAGCGAGAACGGATGGTCAACGCTCCGTGGACTTTGTCGTCTTTGAGCAGCGCTCCTTCTTCGCCACCACTCTCCTCTTCCTCTTCTTCAGACGAGGACGTGGGGTCGGTAGCCATACTTGCAAGCACGTCCTTCAAATAGAGTGACTGCCGATTTGCGTCGCTGCGAATGTCCTGGAACTTGGTCTTGATCGTCTGCTTCGCCACGACTTTGTCCTTGTGCTGCTCCATCGCTTTTCGCACCATTTCCTGTTCTCGTTTGGCACCTGCGACTTGATCCTCAAAGGCATTGAGCCACCGCTTTCGCTCGAGACTCGTCTGCGCTTTGCATTCCATGATGTCCCCTCCCATCTTCGCACCTCTCTTTGACGGCGACAGAGAAGTTCCGCCAAATGCAGCGGTCTTGTTCGCCACGACAAAGAAGCCCTGTGTCGCTAAGTCTTCATCGCCCTTGCGGTTCTTGGATCCACCAGACGCCTGCCAAGGCTCGGCATGCACGACATCTAGAACAGCTTGAGGCAGCACGTCATCACCTTCTTCCTTGTGTTCACTAGCATGCTCTTGTTGGTTGTGCCCGTGGAGTGCGAGCGCTTGTTGCTGCGTTTCGTACAACAACCACTGCGTACCAATCAGCACACCGTACCGAGCCTTCCACGTTTTCGTCCCGAAGTTGAATCGACGGCGCTGCTTCTCACGGACTTTGAGATAGCCTTCCATTGCCGCGCCAGGAACGAACGGGAGCGCAGCGTCTCTGCTGATAAAGCGATTTGGTGCCTCACCTTGGGTTGATGTTACTCTTTCCAAGCAACTGGTAATACCCGTGAGCCAGGAATCCCGATCAATCGCGACAGCGAATGCGATCTCTATAGTCACTCCATCTTGATTCTCGAGCCGTATACCATGAGAGTATTGCGCATCTGTAGCCCCACGTGATGACCCAGTCGCTGATGCTTGCCACGACTGTGCAGCGATGAGTTCGTGGCGTTCAATGGCTCGGCTCAGCCAGTCGTCTGCGCATGCATCACCACCATCCTTGAACAGCCACAGTGACGTGCCCATAACAACTGCAAAACGTTCTCGCCACATTGACCCAACGGACTGATGGCGAACCCGTGCGTACCCTTCTAGGCGGAGTGACGGAACCATAGGAGCAGCTGCGTCAGGCATCGTTGTGCCTGGTTCATTCTGTGCCTTCGCTGCTGCGAGGTGGGCAGCAGCAAGTCGGGCAAACTCCTTTGCGTCTTCGTCCAGGTATGTCTCAGCGAGTGCAAAGTCGAGCTCGTGCTGAATCACGTGGATCCAACGGTTTTTATCATGAGCTGTTGGAGCCGTGAAAAAGTTCGGTGACGCCGCTGTCAAGCCGGCATCTGTTGCCGATAGTAGTTGGAATCCGCTGTTTGCTTGCGGGTCGTCATCAACGTCGACCGGGGAAACCCATTCGGCGATTGAGTCAATGGTCATCTCAAATATCAATCGTTGATCATCCTTGACAGAAGGCGCTGCAGCGATTTCACGCGACGCGAAGCCACGCAGATGACAGTGTGTGAGAATTGCGAATATTCTCTGAGCAGATTCACCAACTCGCCACAGAATGAGATCGCCCTCCATCGCTGATGTGGCCGAAATGAAGGGTACTTCATCGTCTCCTTCACTCTTGTTTGTTGATCGTTTCGTCTTCTCGATATCGAGAACGCTTTTCTCATCGGCCAGTAACAGTTCACCTTTGCGCGTGTCGATGCCGGATCGAATAGAGTTGATCCATACGGATTGCTCGTCATCCGTAGCGGGGAAAAACGTGATCGTTTGCTGCTGTGCGTTCGCGGTAACGCCTTCGCTCTCGTCCACGGTCTGCACTTGAAATGCTATACGGCGTTGCGCCTTGGGCGAACCTCCAAAGCCTTTGAATAGCTTACGAAAGTGACCTCCTGGGCTTTGCGGTACACTTTCACCCACGACGTCTGTAGTGATGTCAACCACTCGAATCTTCAACAGCACGCGATCTCCTCGCAAGAATGCACTTTCGTCGGCGTAGATTCGCAATGATGCACGCTTATCGAGCACGAGGAATCCTTCCGTCTCGTTCTCCGGTGTTTCTTGTGAAGGTATTGCACACTGGAAGAACAAGTATCCCTTGTGTTCGCCCGTCGTGTCGTCGACTATGGATCCGCGACGTTCGGCCCGGACGACTCCCTCTGTT
Source organism: Pythium angustatum (assembly GCA_023337915.1). NCBI lineage: Eukaryota > Oomycota > Peronosporomycetes > Pythiales > Pythiaceae > Pythium > Pythium angustatum. The sequence continues at coordinate 73,936 of JAADXQ010000004.1, read as the reverse complement.
TCCGCTTTAGCCGTATCCTCGTCTTGCTCAAGCTGCTCCTTGAGCATATTCAACGCAGCAGCCTGGTGAGCACCTCGTCGCGTCTGCTGAATCCACGTTGCTCTCTCCAAATCCGTGGCAGCTCCACAGCTCAGCACAACTTGCTCTTGAGTGAGAATCTGGAACGGAAACCGCCCAACCGCAGTGGCATCACTGCTTAGCGGGGCAACACCACCAATCGCTTTCCATGCCCGAGTAGATAACACGGTCAATGTGGCGATTGGGTTGCTTCGATCCTCATTGGAAAAGAGAGATAGTTCATTGTGGTTCTGGAGCACGACAAAGCATTCCTGCATGGCTGCATCCTTCGACTCGTTTGAGGAGGGAAACTCCGTTCTGGGCGAGGCTGCCTTTGTTGGGAAGCCAGTTACGCATTCAAGTTGTTGTCGAAATTCCGCCAGGGACTGGAAAAAGTCGATTCGAATCATCAGGAATCCTTTCATCAGCACACGCGCGCGCGGCGATGATGGGTCAGCACCATGCTGCTCGAAGATAAGACGCTCCTCTTCCAGGATTGCCATTGCCAGCATCGCATCGAGCGCCGCCTGCAGCAACTGCAGCCAATGCGCCTTCTCGAGAGCATTCGGCGCCTGAAAGTACATCCAGTTGTGCTCAGTCGTCTCTACTGCGAACCGACACGAATTGTTGACAGGCTTGACAGCTAAGACCGTGATAGCTCTGTCTGCAGCCGACGACAACGCGGCCGCCCCGGCTTTGAAGCCTTCACAAGATGCGTAAAACGTCAATGTTAGACCTTTCTGGCACACATAGACGTTCTGGATGTGCTTCCACGCCGCGTCGCTATTGCCGCCAGCAGCACGTTCCAACGGCCCATCGTATTCGAGTCGACGGAGAGCTTGCGTGTGAGCATTCAATGGCGGAAGAAGTGTGAGCATTGATTCGTCCTGGAGCAGTCGCGATCCATAGGTTGCGTCCATGGCTTCTAGCATGGCCAGTTCGCGACCTTTGTAGCATGCCAATAGTAGGTCGAGATCGACAAGCTTGCGAGGGTTGTGCTCCTGGTAAAATGCCACCAAGCGGTCTCGGAACTCATCACGCTTTGCACGGTCTTCCTCAGTCTCCGGCGCGACTTCGGTACCTTGCGATGTTCCAGATGCTGCAACTTCCTCGGCTCGCACCAGCGCGATCCCGTGATGAAAAGCTCGTATCCACTGGGTCTTTTCTTCACTTGAGAACGCGGCGCAGAAAAACGTCTTACCATCATGAGTCTCCAGCTCCATGCCAAACTCGTAGGTCTGTGTGGTCGTCTTGCCGTGCCAATCGCTCACAATCTCCACTCGAAAACTGCCGAGCGGTTGTGTGTCACTGCTGCGCGAGTCTTCATGTGTCAGATAGTAACTGAGCACATTCTTCACCAAGATACAGTATCTCTTCCGCATGGATGGCACCAGGTGACCGCGTTTCACCAAATACCCTTCCATCAAAATGGATGCGCTCATTATTTCGGCTTCAGCCGCGTCCACCAACGCCTCATCGGCTAGTTCCAATTCTGGTAGAAGACGCATGAAAGTTGGATCTTGTGCGATTCGAGTGCTGTGAATTCGGTCGATTTCCTCTAGAAGCTCCAGTTCCCGTCCTTCAAACGAGCACAACAGGTTTGACACTTCATGGACTTTCTGTGGCTGGTGGTGCTGATAGAAGTCAGAGAGTTTGACGTGAAGAGCGTGCCACCACGCAGGCCTCTCCGCCTCTTGCACAGGCATATTCAGTTGTTGCTGTAAGTCTGCGGCTTTGCGGAGAATGCGAGTCCAGTCCTGGAATAAAGGCTCCACATCAGCACGGAGGAGGATGGCCCCGTACGACTGGCCATCAATGTTGAACACGCGCATGCTGTGAAGTTTCGCGTTCAGGTAGTTCAAACCCGAGACAACATCCACCATGAGTGGCGGCTTCGTCGCTGCTCGCGGGGATACGGCCTTGCCATCATTGGTGCCTCTGTCGGAAGACGGAAAGTGTGCATGAGCGTCCCGGCTGTTCTCGAAGCAGCTCAATTCGGTGCCTCGCATGACACAGTAGCATTTCTGGAATCCAGTGCCGAGCACAGGATGCTTCACCCAAAGGTAACTTTCGAAGTGTAGTCCATCATGGTCGTATCGGTCTCCCCGGGCCTCCGTCAGTTCGTTGCTCGGAAGAAGAGACAGGTAGTCAGCATCCGTGCTGATACTAGTGCCATACGTTGCGTCAAGATCCACCAGCAACAGTTTCTCCCGGCCAGAAAAGTAGTGCAGTAGCGTGTCGATCTCGGCAACGCGACGAGGATTGTGAAGGCGGTAGTAGTCAATCAGCTTCCGCCTCAAGCCGTCTTTGTCTACTTGAGATGATTCTCTCAATTCGGGAACACTGGTATCCTTTGGAGAACTCGCACGAGCGCTTTCTGCAATGCCCAATCCACTTCGAATCTTGGCCATCCATAGCGTGCGTTGTTCTTCAGTGAGTGCATCTAGGTACATCGTGTGAGAACCACTTGCCGAAGAAATTGGTGAAGAGGGACGTGATGGTGGCTTCCCGTCCGTGTCCACGCGGCGATATGTCACGCAGAAACTCGAGCACGACTCGGCCAGGGTGTCGCCGATGGCCAACAAGTGAATGGCTTCGACTGCATTGAACGGCTCTGTCAAGTAGGCGGTTTCGGAAGTATAGCGGATAAGCTTGTCCACCGACAGTACACTGAACGATGGTGCTAACGGGGACGATGCTCGCTGTTGTCCCTGAGCGACTGGCGTCCACTTCAGATATCCCATCATCTTACCAAATTCACGCAGTCCACTATTCACCCCTGAGCTGAGTCGTCGTCGTCCGTGTCGTGTTTCTTGCACCGATCCTTCCAGCGTCTGCACAAGCTGCCGAACTTCACTATCTTGGTTGAGTTCTGTACCAAAGATCCGATCCAAGTGGTCGACTAACGCACTCTCTCGACCAGCGTACTTCTCGATCAGCATCGGGACATCGTGAGCTTTAGCTGGATGATGCTCCAGGTAGGTTTGCTGGATCTTGGATCGGAGTTTTTCGGTAGCGGCGAGCGAGCTTGCTGTTGAGTCTGAATGGTGAACTGTCGCCATTATTGATGATCGTGCATCTTCTAGCAGTTGTTCTTCGCGACGCGTGGGTGATAAGAGTTGGTCTTTGAATCTCAATAAAGCTTCGTGGATACCGGTAATCCACTTGGTTTTCTCGTTGTCATTCGCGGCACTGCACTGGATCATGTTGTGATTCACAGTATGAATTTGAAAGCCATGATGATACTGGAGCAGTGAGCCATGCCCATCCCAATCAGAGACACCAGAGACCAGCACTTCTTCGTGGCTGCCCAACGAATACGCTACTCGGGATGCGGCGTACTCTTCATGCGAATCAAATATTCTGAACTTGAGTTGATCCAGCACGCAGTATTTCTTCTTCATGGTCGGGAACAACGAGCTTTTTTTCACGAGGTATCCCTCAATGACCATCGATGACGATGCTGCGGGTGGATCAAGCTTTTGCTCATCGTCGTCCATTGAGCGTGGCTTTTGCGATTGCGGTTTAGACACTGTGTGCTCTTTTTCAGTCGAGGAAACGTGCGCCAGTGACGCGCGTCGCTGAATAGACCCTGGGTGCGGCGTTTGGACAGTCGATGAAAGCAAGTCGAACGAATCACGTCGGGCCTTGGCTTGCATCGCTCGATGTGGAGACAATGCAGGCATAGTGAGTCCGATATGTAGTGCTGTGTCCCATGTCACAGCACTTTGCTTCATCGGCGCCGAACAATGTAACGTCTTCCCTTCAACCGTTGCGATCGCGAACGCGTGCGGAAACGTCTTCATGCCACCAACTTTACCCGACCACTCACCCACAGAAGCCACGTGGACGACACCACTCGGCATATTCACGTGGTTGTTGTAGTCGTCCACGTCCTTGTACCAGCATAACGTGTTTCCGTACAAAACGTAATATCGCCGGTGCATACTGGGCTTCATCGGGTGTTTGCAGAGTAAGTAGCCTTCAGCGAGCGGATCCAAATGCGACGACGATGCTGTCCACGAGGATACTCGTAGTCGAGAGAGCTGCTTCGCGGACTGCGCGCTCTGGAGATTTTTCGTAGCAGCCTCTCTCAATTTACGGCTTTCGATCGCACAAACCTGGGCCCGCTGCTTGTATTCCTCTGTCCGCCGCTCATTTTCTATGATCGAAGCTTCAATAGACGCGACGCACTGGAGTTGGGATGCTTCAGTTGTTTGATCGACTTCAAGTTGCGCGGCCAACTGGGCAACTCGGTTCGTCATCTCCTGCGCCGACACATTTTGCGTCCCTGACACTACCGACATGAGGTCCTCTTCATCGTCCTCAACTCGACGACTGGTCATTTCCTCGTCCACACTCAGCACAGCATCATGCGCTCGGGTTCGTGCACTTTGCAACGCACTTCGAGTCTGGTCCGTCTTCTTCTTGACCTCCCCGAGCACAATCGTGGCATGTTGAAATTGCTCCTGCAACTCTACGTGTTCGCGCTTCCAATCTTTAATGGCCGTGTCCAACTCGAGCGCTTCATCTGAGAACCGTTGCGCTTTTTCCACGGCCTCGCTTGCGAGCGCCATCGCTCGGTCCTCTTTCTCGGCTTCCTGTTGCAAGTGGCGTTGTGCGTCGTCGATCTCGTCCTGTACGATCCGATTTGGCTCGTCCAATGCGTGCTGCAGCGCCGAGAGCCACTGCAACTTCTCTTCGCGCGAATCGGCTTGACATACATACGTCGTGCCTCCTAGGTATTCAATCTCGAATGTATTCGCCTTCTTCGAGGGCGACAGCAAACCACCACCACTGTCGCTTAGATCGTTCACGCCAACGACTTCCAGTACATTCCGCGGCGTCTGTCGGCGCGTGTATTCGTCACTGTTGGTGTAATACGCGAGCATCGTACCCTTGAGCACGCAGTAGCGGCGTTGCCTAAGTCAATCATAAAAGGGAAACCAGCGTCATGAAACTCGTAATTTCTCCGCGGCTCGTGGGTCCACATCGACCGGAACGACACGTACATGATTGGCAGCGCATGACCCTTCTTATAGAGATACCCTTCCATGGTGTTGGGCGCGCTCATGGTGTCTAGTCGTCCGCAAGGAAGCTGCCTTCGCTCTCGGGCGTCGGTGGCCGATGCGTTGTTGGCAGAGGTTGCCGCTCCAAGATCTGACGGGCGAAGCGTCGGCGTCGCTTCAATCTCCTATGAACGCTTTTGATTGGTTTATATTCGCTTTCGTACATCTAATTGGTTGAAACTACAATGGATTCATAAAGGGCATTCTATCGCGGGAAGTCATGTACGGTAGTGACAGCGATCACAGGCACTGCCGCAGGAGCTGCCACAGTGATCGCTTCGGGTTGCTAGCGCCAGCGGTACTCGAGCAGGCACGCCTTGCTGCTGGATGCGGTACGACACTACGCGTCAGTGCTCTGGGCGTCCAGCAGGCCGTGATTTCAAGCCACCGCTCAATAGGCCGCGTACACGAGACCTCGAGCCAGCAGCCGCTGAGGGCGTGGTCGCCACGTCCAAGATCGCGTGTCATTGTATACGCCATGGGTGCATGAATCCGCTTGGCCATGGCGAGTCGCTGGATCTGAGTAGGCGTCCAGACACAGTAGCTCACGCGGACTTCGTCAAGAAGGCCACGGAAGCCACACCAGCGGCCACTGGAACCGGGCTCGTCGTTCGCGAGGTATCCAGCGCCGAGCTGGGCATACTGCATCCACGGAAACTGGGTCGTGCCTTCCATCGTGTGGACGAGCGACCCGTTGAGGTAGACGCTTTGTTGATGATTGGCGTGGTCGTACGTGAGCGCGAGATGGTACCAGCGATGATACTCGAGCGATCGCGCAACGACGGGTTTGCCAGGGAGCACGGAGCAGTAGAGATCCCGACGCGCGTCAACGAACGCGAAGCACTCGCTCTGCTTGGGGCGCGCACAGTCGCTGCACGATGCGTGGACGTCTTGTGCGCCAACGAGTACGCCGACTGCTGGGGCCGTGGACGAGTCGTTGGCTGGTTGCACGAGCGCGAACCAAAGATCAAAGCTGATATCGCGTTGCCGTGGAAAGAGCCCGCGTGGTAGCGGCGCGCTGTCGCACAATACACCCGTGCTCGTGCGCTTGCCAGAGTATGTCCACGGACCGCGAAAGAAAAGAGAAGTCGTGTTGCAGTACTGCTGTCGGGTGAGGCCGAGTGTCTTGGCTGGATACAGGGACGAGGAAAGTCGATGCGTCCATACGGCATCGGCGCTGAGCAAGCGGTATATGAGCCGACTGCAGAGCGAGAGACGGAGACTGTCGGTGCCGAGCAAGAACTGTGTGACGTGAACAACGACGTCCGCGGGGAGGGCGTCGAGTGACACGGTCCGCGATAGCGCAGGATTCGTCGGCATGAGAGTTGAGATTCACTGGAGTAGAGAGAAGCGTGAGCGGAAATGAGCTCGGGCTTGCATTCGCGTGTCGACAGGCCGCACACGCGCCGCTGCCGGTCGCGATCGCTCTGCCTCGACCGTGAATGCGGAGCTGCACGACGTCTCTTGACGAGATGGCGATCGCGAGCAGACAAATCGAAGATGTCGACTTTCTAGCCAATCACGATGGAGTTCAGAAGATCTCTATCCAATCACAGGACAAGAGCGAGTGTAGCCATGTCAACCAACGACTGTGATTGGCTCCCTCCACGTGTCCGGTCTCCAGTGAACAGCCACGCCATCGAATCTCGCGTGTGGTCGCCGCAACGCAGCGTGGCACTGCCATCACAATCGAACTGTACTAGGGACGCATTGGATTGATGACAGCGTGGCACTGAGCCACGTTACTTCAACGTGCGTGGAGATCGTGTTCAGGTTCCAACCCAAGTGCGCCCGAGATACTAGCGCGTACGCTCGACTGCCGTCTCGGTCTCGGTCTCGGTGTGGTCTCGACTCGTCTGACTCGCGGATATTGAAGCTCGGCGCGTCGCTCCATGGGTCGTGAACACTTGACGCGTTCGACACCATCGCTTCGCTGGAGCTGGTCGCTCGAGAGTTGAAAGACTGGCGTTGGCGCAATCCGTTTGTGGCTCGCAAGTTGCTGGATTTCTTCATCGGACAAGACCTCGTGCCACACTCGGCAGTCGTCAAGGAGCCCGTGGAATGGATACCAGCCAGCAAAACTCGGTGTCGGCTTGCCCCGTGAACTCTCGGCGATGTAGCCCGTGCCGACCTGTGCGTGGCGCGTCCAGTGCCACTTGCTCTGCGGCTTGCTGATCCCTGCGCCTGAACTGACGAGCTCACCGTCCAGATAGACGTACTGCCGTGTCCGTTAAACACGAGAGCAACATGGTACCACCGATTCACGTCCAGCTCATGCGCGACAACGGGCTTCCCCACGAGCACCGAGCAGTACAAGTTGCGCTGCGGATCAACCTGGACGAATCGGTCGACGTGGTGCGGCGTTCGATGGGGTGTGAAGCACGAGTGCGACTGCAGACCAAAGAGAATTCCGCCGCCACTTGCGGTGGGCGTTGCCGTCGGGAGCAAGCTGAACCAGAGATCAAAGCTCAGCCGTCCGTTCTCTTCCGGAAGTAGCATGAACGGTAGCTCATACGCGTCGCCGCACGTGGCCACTTGTTTGGGTTTGATCATTTTGTCAAAGATTGTTAAGCGTCTTGTTGTCTCGGGCGGCAGCGCATCGAGGCCGCGGAACCGCAGTGAGCGGAGTCGAAAGTACGCGGTTTGCTCGGCACACCACGCGCGGTGGATCAGTACCGTCTTGCGTGGGGAGCTCCCGATGCGGTCGCGCCAGACGTTGGGCGTCGTTAGCGTCAACCGGAAGGCGCGGCACACATGGGAGAGCTGCAGCACGTCGTAGCCCACGAGGCATTCCGCGAGCAGCTCCACAATCTCGGGGAGAAAGCTGCCGCGTGGCGCATCGTGGCCTGGGCTTAGAGCCGGCGGTCGCGTTGGCGGTGGTGGTGTTGGCACATCGGGAGCGTACGGGAGATGGCTCGAGGCGTTGGCGCCCATGGCAGAACTCCAGCGAATGGGACGAGCGAGCGAGATGCGCAAAAGGATGCGAATCGCAATGAACACGAGGAGGCGGATTTAGCAGAGATGGGTGGGAAGTCGAACATGACGACTACTTTAATCCAGTAGGTTTGGCGCCAGATGGTCGCGGTTATCAGGTGATGAGATCTGTGACACGCGCATACTAGGAGATCACCAAGTGGAGCCGCACGCCTACACTGCAAAGCTTCAAGGCCGCTTCACTCTACCGGTATGGCTGTGTAAAGCCATCGATTCGCTCTCCCTGCTACACGCTGTTCAGTCCCCAGTCTTTGTATCTCTCCGTGACAGGAGTTTTCTTTGATGGCACCATCCATCACGAACGAGGCGAGTCGGTCTATAAAGTTCTCCGTCCTGTTCCCACGTTCCAGATTCTAGGGACCCGACACAGCTCGCCTGCACGCGCCACTCTTGGCCCTCACACATACGAACCTCTTCGTCCTAGAGCTCATCACCGTCGAGGCCACATGACCGACACGCGTCTTCCGTTCTTCGGCAAGTCGGTGGTCGCCTCGAACGCACCCACAGCGACCGGCACGTTCGGGTTCACGTGGCAAGAAGTCGCAACACGGATCGAGGCCTTTGCCATCGAGGCGACCGACACGATCGTCGAGATTGTGAACTGTCCGCACGACGAGACGCGGACGAGTCTCACCCAGAACTACCAACGCTTGTCGAGCCACTTGTTCATTTTGCATCCAGGCGAGTACGTCGTCAAGGTAGAGGTATGCTACACAGACGAGGCAATCACGGCGCTCAAGTTGACGACGAGCGAGCGGGTCACGCCGTGGTTTGGCGACTGCCGCGGCGAGCGCACTACCTTTGAGACGCAGTATGGATACTGTATCAACGCGTTGTGCGGAAAGTACGGACCAAAAGGGTGCTCGGAGGTGGGTGTGGTGTTTGCACCACAAGAGATGGCAGACGAAGGCCACTCGATCGCACTGCCGACGAGCGTGGTTACGAAACTGGTTGTGCTCGACGGAGCAAAAGCCGACGCGAAAGCGACAGCGGATGACGCCCCAAACGATGGTGACGACGCAGACGAAGCGTCCGATGCTGCGTCCGCTGCTGCGTCTGATGCTGGCGACGACGAGGACATGGACGACTCAGATGACAACCCCACAAACGATGAAGCAGGCGACCACGACGGTAGCGATAGTAAAGGCGATGGCACGATCAGTGTCACAAGTGGCGTCACGGATGGTGGTACGGACGGTGGCAAGGACGGTTGGGAGGACAAGAAGATGAAGAAAAACGCCTTCATCATCGAGGATCTCCAAGATGACCCGGAGTGGGTGGACGCCGAGGTCGAAGACTGAGACGAGGCATCGAGTGTGACGTGTCGCTCGTTTGCGCTGGCACCGCGTGCGGTCGTGATCAAGGCGAGCGAGTTCGGGATCGAAGGCGTCCGTCTCGTCACTGCCGCCGAGTTTGACCGCGTCACACGCTTTGCTGGTTCGTTTGAGCGTGACCCACGCGAGCAGTGGCTCGTGCTGGTGACGGGCGAACGCATCAAGGCAGTCGGGGTCGACGTTGAGCGTGATGAGATCGAAGCGATTTGCTTCAAGACGACCTTGCAGCTGTCGCACTCGTTTGGGACCAAGAGTGCGACTGCGGAGACGCAGTGGCTCACGAGCAGCGACGAGCCCGAGTCGTGCGTGTGCGGCGTTGAGTTTGACGCGACCTGTTGGTCTGACGAAGCCTCGATCACGCGCTTCGCTGTGCTCTGCACGTAGCCTCGGTATCCATATGAAGAGCTACGGTCTACTTTTCTTTCTTGCCTATCAACTGCATTTCCATGATGATCAACATCATTTATTCACCTATGCTTTCTGTTCGCTCGTCTGTAAGCTGACGACACGCGTCGCATGCCGTGAATCGCCACACACCGTAAAGAGCGGTCGCTGAGACACACGACCGTCGCCTTGAGCAAGCACTCGCGCGTCGTACTCGCTCGATGCAGACGCCCACACACGAGCTTGTACAACGTGCCCATGGAACGGACGCCACGCCAAACGCTGGTTGTCGTACGTTGCTGGCGAACGGTTGGGATCATACCCAAAGCCCGTGCCGATCTGTCCGTGTCGCAGGGTCTCGCGGTCAAAGCCACGGGGCATACGCTTGAAATACCGGAGCGCACTGTCCAAGTACGCACGCACATACTGGCCATCGTACGTGAGCACCACGTGGTGCCACACGGTGAACGAGACGTGTGTGACGACACGGGTCGGCGCATTCATGTGACTGGTGACCGAGCGAAGCCCTCCGTTGGCATCGATCGAGACCAACGCGACGAACGACGTGGGCTGGACACTGGCGCTGCGTGGTTCGGACTGGAAGCCAAAAAGGATACCGCCATGGCACGTCGTCGCACCAGGAGCTGTCGGTGTGATGCGAAACGTGAGCTCCACAGTGAACCGGTTCACGCCGTCCAGGATCCCTGGTGGTAGCGCGACACTATCGTCATTCCGACCACGGCTACTCGTGAGCGACCGGAGGCGATCTGTCCACGTCGTGTCGCGTCCAAACACGAGCGCGCGTCGGTGCAAGTAGATTGCTTTCTCTTGCCTCCACGAAGAAGCGGACGTCGTGTGGCATCGATGCCTGTCGTCCGTCGCGGCCGCCTCACGCAGCATCGCAAAGCACACGGGACTGGCATGCGCGAGCGGCAGGAGATCCGCGCCCAGGAGAAACGACGCGACCCGCAGTGTGACGTCAACAGGCAGCTTCGTGAGCGTGTCGGTACGCAGTGGCGCCTGTGTCGACTGCGTGGTCCCCATTCGACGAAAGCTTGAATGCTATAGAAGCCGATCCCGACCAATGCGGGATGCTATTGCTTGACCTGGGTTGAATGATGCACGCACCCAAAGGGATCATCAGCCGCCTCATTTGTGGGTTCACAATCATTCTGTCTCCAGTAAAATTTCCGTCTGCTCACGTCGCATGCGGATCCACTCGTGTCACGAGTCGTGACAGCAACTTGTAGATGAGTCTACTGAGCTAGTGATTCCTGTAATGTAAGAGTGTAATTGTTGTGTGGACCTCACGACATCGTCGTCGAATGGAGCCCCATAGTGTACGACCGCCAGGCACTGGTTTAGAAGCGCAGTTGAAACGCGAGCGTGCCGGCCGGCTCGCCGCGTGCCGTCAGCAGAACGCTACAGTCGCTCCGCTTACCGGACGACGGCGCGACCGCCTCGGCGTCCATGAACGGGAATGTTCCTTCGGCGACGATTTCGCTGGCACAACGAGACAAAAGAGATGAGCTACATGCTCGCTGCCAGCGGTAAGTAAACCACAGCAAACCACGTACACAATCGAGCTGATGGCCGTCTCGGTCTTCACAGCGGCCACAAATGTGCAGCCCTTGAGCGTCTTCATCGTCGGTGGCACGCGAATCAAGAACACTTGGCCACGCCAGTCGGGAGTACTCCCACTGCGAAGATGAGGGTGAGTCTGCGCGGCCGCGACGGACTCACCGCCAGCGTCCACAATCTTCCACTGGCAAAACGGACTCTGCGTGCCGATGAGTCGTACGTCAGGAAGGTTCTTGGCTCCGACAATCTCGAGCATAACTTCGGTTGGGATGTTGTCGGTCACGACAGCGGGTGGTGAGGTATCGAGACTTGGAAGGCTTGTAGGATTCAGGATCGTTGCGTGCTCGGGTGGAGACACAGCAGCGTCCTTCAGCGGTTCTCCACCCGTCACAGTATGAACTGACGAAGGCGGCTGGGGAAGATCCGCCACATCCTTTTTCCCTTCCTCAGCTGCCGTATGTGTTGGCTCGGTCTCTCTCAACGTGGACTGCTCCACGTCGTTCGTGGAGGGAACGTAGTAGTCGTTCCGAATGCGATACTCTTCACAGCGTGCCTCCAACTCGTCACGGTGCGCCCACACATGAACCATGGTTTTGCGATGGATGCCGCACTCGAGTCCTGAGATGGTCGACATGCGCAGCGGATCGAACGCGTCGTCTGTTATCTTGAGCAAATCACGAAGGAGCGCGACGCACGCGTTGGGCGGGAGCGTTCGGTTCGTCGCCATGTCGACGGTGCTGTTGCCACGGAGCTCTAAGCCGTCCACGAGGCTGTGGACTTGCATGGATCGGTCAATCTGTTCAGTACCAGCTACAATAATTACGATAGTTGAATAGGTGAGACCGTCTGATATTAGTCCACGACGCCATTCTATGTTCGTGATCACGCACCGGACGCGAGATACTCCAGTGCGCCTTTGCCGAGCATGTCAGGGATGACCGCACACAGCACCGACAAGCCCATCTGTGTCGATTACGTCAACGTGTCTCGTTAGACGTGGTTCATATCAACAGATAAGGAGCGCCGTCCACCGTCACGTACCTGGATGGCCACGCCATGCCTGCTAAAGAACCCGTTCGCGACCGTCAACACAATCGGAGTGTGCTCGTGGAAGCATTTCCCACTCAGTTCGCTGCGGAACTTGAGCTCGTAGATCGACTGGAGCGCTTCTTCACGGTACTCGATTGTCCACAGCGCCGGATAGTCGCGACGATTCCCTTCGGCGGCCGACAGTGTGATCATCGCGTCTTTTAGATCCTGGTGATCGCGCTTTCGCTCGTGGTTGAGTTCGTCGATCTTCTCGATCAGCTTCTCGTAGGGCGTTAGACTCACGTCACTCGATGAGATATCCGCGGTCTTGGCGGACGAGCGATTGTCGTCCTCTGGTTTCGTTTTCGTCCCCACTTGGAGCCACGTTCGCTTCGTGAACCAGTCCATCGACGGTGGCAGCAGCTCTCCGGCACCCGCGTCGTCTTTCATATCGTCTGCCTCAGTGGCGACCTCCACAGCTGCGCGTGCCTGGCGTTCGTCGAGCAGTTGATCGAGTGGATACCGCTGACGGTCTTTTGCCACGACATAGCGAACGACCCACACACCCGCGTACGCCTCCAGCACACGTTCAACGCTGATCACGTACCACATGAGCTGTTTCCAGGCGACTCGCTGCGACGCTGCTCGGATTGTCAGGCGAAGCGTCGGGTACGCGGTCGCCGAGTCGCTACCGGCTTCCTGCCGCGAAACTTCAGCAACGTACTGATCGGTCTGTACGCCGAACGCATTCCGCGAGAAGTAGCGCGTGCTCGAGTAAATCGCCGAGTAACTCGTGACACCGAGCCGGTCAAAGACGCTCTCGGGGAGTCCGTTGCGGCATTCGTACTCCCACGTCACAGACGCCGGGAACGAATTCGCCAGAAGCGTTCGCGACACAACGGACTTGTTGGCACCGCGGCGGGTGCTTTGTTTCTTCCAATAGACTGGTACAATCAGGTCCGAGTCGTACGCCAGCGACTTACTGCCGGCGGGATACACGAGCTGAAAGTGGAACAAGAGCTTCTTGAGCTGCAGCAGCAGTGTGTCGTCCTTCACGTCGCGCCAGAGCGCCAGCGACTGGAGCAGTTTATGGGCGATGCGTCCTTCAGCTTTGACCGCCTTTTCTAGCTGACTGAGGCTTCGTGGGGAGCCGAGCCATGAGAAACAGCCCGGTCGCTGTTCGCCGAGTTCGTGGTTGATAATCTTGCGGATGAAATCAATCACGAGATCCGGACTAAGAAACACAACGTCGCGGAGCTCGCTGCCGTGGGTATCGAACCACAAGATGTCGCCGAGTGCATGCAGCACGTGCAAAATGGACGTGACGTCGTTGGCTTCGAGCTCGTGAAACTGTGGGTCGTCCAGGATTGTCTTGCACATATTCTCAGGCGTCACGAACACCTTGTCGATTTGATTCGTGACCGACTCTTCTTGCTTTGCATCCCGCACGAGCTTGCGGAGAAATCGCTCGACGTTCGTGTACGGCGCCGGCATCAAAAACGCCGAGTCACTTGCAACGATACTACGCTGTAGTTCTTCTCGGACGTTCGCCAGGCCGTTGGTGTTGGCGCTGCTCATGGCCACAAATGTGGGTGAGACGTATTTCGGTCGCTGGTGTCGTAGCTGCTCGAGGCGAGCGAGCTTGCTCGGTGTCGCTGTTTCACGCGTGCTTGTGGTATTGGTATCTGTGTCGCCTTTCGCTTCACGAATCATGCGATCGAGCTCTCGCATTTCGTTGGCGTCTCGTTGGCGGATGCGGCTCAGTAAATCGTCGCCCACGCGCTTGATGCTGCCATTCTGGTCACGTACGAGGTCTAACTTCGTACCCACAAACACAAACTCGGACTCGGGCTCGCGTGCACACACGGTGCGAATGCGACTGTAGATCATCTGGTCAAAGAACGCGTCCATGTCGTCGTGTGCGTCACCGCTGGTTGTGATTTTGAACTGCTTGAGCTTGTCTGTATAGACCTTGAGGTTCACACAGACGACGTAGAGCGTGCGCTTGGAGTAGAACAGCGTGTGGGCAGACTGGTACTCGTCCTGGCCGGCAAAGTCCCACACCGAGACCTCGTACACCCGACTCGGAGACGATTCGGTCGCTGGTGTCTCAAACGTCCACGTGAATCGGTCAATGCCGATGGTACGCGTGTCGGCTCGTTCCCGTGTGGGTATGTCACTTGTGAGCGTCTTGATGAAGCTCGTTTTGCCCCAACTGCTGGGCCCAATGACGCACAACTTCTGACGGTAGCTCATGCCGGCGTGCTTGAGAAACTTGAAGAACGACCGCACGTCCTGGGCACCAGCGTCGAGCACTTCGGTTGGAATGGTCGATAGTGGAATACTACGCTCTCGCTGCTCTAGCCATCCTTCAACAGTCACTAGGACGAGCTGGAGCAACGGATGCGCGGTGAAGAACGACAATGAGTACTTGCACGGCGCTCCTCGGTCTATCAGCAACTGAATCACTCGCAAATGTGGCGTGATGGTGGTCACGGTTGGCGGTTCCCGAGTGTACTAGCATCACAAAGACCGACAGTTGGAATGTAGCACTGACACATCATTGCTACATATACCAGGTGCATGACCTGTGTGGTACGGTACCTGACGAGACGTCGACGCCTTTTGACTCTCAACTTGCTCATAGCAACCATGTACTGCGTCTATGAAGAGGTCCTCCATTCGAGGCTTCAGGTAACGGATGACCAGCAGCCAAAACGGTCAGTGCGCTCGTGAGTCACGCACGCCCGGATAAAGCCCGTAGCGTCAGCACACCGACGCCTCGCACGTACCACAGGGGACGCATCGGCGCGATCCAGCAGCAACGCCACAACTTGATCGCGGCCGTGGTAGATAGCTAGATCCAGTGCAGTGTATCCTTCCTACGGGTTTTGGAATACCGACACGTCTCTCAATCCAATACCGTTCCACGGGACGCTCGTCAACAGGTCCTCATCTGCCATCGTTCTTCGTACCTGATTGCGCGCGCCGACCGTGAGTCCTCGGTCCAGCAGCAGACGTACGACGTCCACGTGACCTTTCATACACGCCGTATGAAGCGCGTTATCTTTGTTCTGATGGAGCAAGCGACCGCAAGCATGTCCAATGTGTTAGGCAATCGACTCTATCTCTCCCATACCTATATATTATGTCGGCGACCACGGCACCAGCATCGTACCACGTTGACCGCATGCGCGTCGCAGCCGCGATCCAGCAGCACCGCTGCTACGTCGTCATGACCGACATGGGCTGCGCAATGCAATGCCGAGTCTCGGTTCTAATTCGAAGTGTATACACACACACGACAGAGGGAGCACACAACCACCATCAGATGCGGTCTGAACTGGGGACGACGCCCTCTACAGTACCTTGTTGCACACATCAGCGGAACACCCTTGATCCAGCAGTTCTTCGACCTTTTCTACGGCGCCAAGTAAACTGTATCGGAGCAACAACTATCCAGGAACGCAACAGAGAATTTAGTCAGTGCCAACCGTCCCACGCAGCAGCAGACGGTCGATAACGAGTACTCACAGCCTCGGGCCGCGCGAGGCTGATCGAGACGCGCGAGTCGCGCGTCTCGATCTTGGCGTCTGTATCCACAACAACCATGCTATATTATCCTCTCCACCGGCGTGAGCCATCCACCGTACAAGACAGGAGTAGAAGCCAGCCACGTACACATGCTTCGTCGCTGGCGACGGCGATGGCGCCGCCTGTGCGAGCACGTCGTCGCCTGTTCCCTTGTCAACCGACGCCATCGTGTGCTTGCTTGCTCGCTGTCTTGTTCGTCCACCGCCGGGTTGAGACGACTGCGTGCCAAGCCAGAGAGAAGAACAAAGCGGTGGCGTCACCGCCCCTTCACGAAAAGGCAACGCTGCGACTCGCGTCTGCTCGATTAAATTAGACTTGTCCGTGCAGGATCCAGAGACCCTTTTGGTCGTGGACGAAACTGCTGGTTTGGACCTATCGATCATGAGCGAGTACACGCGCGTACCGCTCGCATGGCCGCGTGGTCACAACGTGACGCACTTGTTTCAGCACGTACGTCCCGGTCGACGGACACGTAAAGACCGGCGCATGCGATGCGACGTCTCCACTCGCAAGGCGCCGCACGTCGTCAGTACCAATCGCATCACTCCAGACGCGCACAGTCGCCACGAGTCCATGGAACGGCCGCCACGCCAAGCTGTCGTCCTTGCTGCTGTCGCTGCTTTCCTCGAGTGCGCTTGGCTCTAGTCCAAAGCCCGTGCCGACTTGTGCGACCATGGGCGACCACGGGTGACGCCCTGAGAGACGGTGGACGTACCGTAGCGTACCTTCGAGGTACGCGCGTAGCTCCCGCCCGTCAAACACCAGCAGGAGATGGAGCCACTCGCCTACCGGTAGATCTGTCGCGATGCACGTTGGTGAAGCCGTGGTCTCGGCACAGAGATGAAGCCCTCGACATGCGTCGATGGACAGAAGCGCAAGCGACCCACACGGGATGCCGTTCCGCGACGTTGCGACGCAGTGCGCCGTCTGAAGACCGAGGAGAATGCCGCTGTCACAGGCGTCGGAGGGGACTGTCGGTCCAGTCGTAGTCGATGGCGGTGCAATGCTGAAGATCAGTTCGATACTGAATGCGTCCATGGCGGTTGTGAGACGATGGGGCAGCGCCACAAAGTCACCACAGTCGAGCCCGCGGGTCTTCATGTTCTTGTTCATATTCGTCTTGTTCGGCCAGTAGAATCGACTGCGGTGCGTCCTGTGTGGACGGCGTTGTCCACGGAAGCACAGCGCACGCTGCTGCAAGTAAATCATCTTCTCGACGCAGCACGACTGCAGCAACGTGGTGGCTTCCTGTAGATTTCGCTTGGTCTGCTGTCGCAGCAGCCGCGGCTCGAGACGACTTTGCCACACGTCGGCGCTGCTCAGTGCTGCGTGCAACGCTGGACTCGCGCGGGCGTAGCACACGATGTCGACGCCCAACAGAAACGACGCAACGCACAGGACAACGTCGTCGGGCAGCGCGTCGTGGCCGAGTCGTGGTCGGTGGGCCGTCATCGAGGACGAGAGCGTGCAGCCCATGATATCAGCACAGAGAATGTAGGTGATGAGAGGTGCGTGGTGATTAAAGTATAGAATTGCGGAATGACGCTGCTTCAACACCAGCGTCCATCGATTAAAATCGGCGCGGCAGCTGGAGACACACGTGTCTCACCGTTGCGAGCCCATCACGGTCGACGACGGTCGAGAGTTCCATACTTCCGTGTCATACCGGAACTGCATGCAGTAGTACTTGGAGTACGTATGCGACAACCGATCCGCAGCCACTGGCTCCTCTCCTGCGGTTCACCACTATTGTTCAGTAGGTTCGCAACGGAAGGAGACCTCGAAGTTGGTGGTGCATGAAGTTAAATTACGATACTGTATGGAGAGTTTTTAAACAATACTACTGCTAGAGGGTAGGTGCTGTAAATACAAGAGGAACTCGGTTCCGGATCGCTGCGATGCGCGCTCACTGGCTCACGCTCGCGTCGAGCGTCGCGACTTGCGCGTGCTGCTCGTTCCACTTGGTGGGGACTGGGCGGCCACGGCGGCGGCCGACGGCATCGGTGGGTCTTCAAAGAACAACGGCCACTCAAAGTCCCACACATCCCAGAACGATCCACCTCCAGCTTCCGTCCCACTGGCCGCAGCCGTCGCCACGGCACTCTCGAGCCGCACGAGCGACGTTGCGTACGTTTCCCGTGGCCGTGCGCACCGTACTTCGACGACCGAGCCGCAGTAATTGATCTCGTCTTCGTCTTTGAGCGCAAAGCACGGCAGTGTCGCTGGTGCGTAGCCGCGTGCGAGCCGTGTGATCTCGTCGCTGTCGAGCGCAAGATCCCACACGCGGAACTCGTCAACGAGGCCGTGGAAGCCGTACCAGCCACAGAACTTGGACGTAGGCTTGCCGCTCGAGGCGCCACTGATACAGCCTGTCCCAAGCTGGACGTGCTCAAGCCGTGGCCACTCGCGATGGAGCTCGCCTTCGTCTTCGTGCACAAGCGTCCCGTCGAGGTAGACGCGTTGGACTTCGTTCTCGTACGTGAGCGCGACGTGGTACCACCGCTCGAGCTCGAGCGTATGAGCGACAATGGGCTTGGGGCCATTCAGCACCGAGCAGTACACATTACAGTGCGTATCGATCAGCAAGAGCTGCTCGTGGTAATGGGCCCAGACCATGGGATGGATCCACTGCACCGACTGCGCCCCGAGCACAATGCCACCGAGCAGCACGGTCGTATCGTCGTCGTTCGGGAGCAAACTGATCCACACGTCAAAGGAAAACCGCGTAGCTCGCTGTGGCGCCAGTGGCAGTGGCGGCAAATGTGCGTTACTGCTGGCGACCGTGCCGGTGTGAAGTTGCTGGCCGAGACGACGCTGCTGCTGCAAGTGGTAGGTCACCCGCGGCTGGGGCTGGGCGCGTTCGACCGGGACGCACGCGCAGCGGTCGCCACGCTTTGCCGCGTCGAGGTCTTGACCGCGGAACAACAGCGACGTGTCTTCCAGGTACCGCTGCATGGGGTCGAGCAGTGCGTGGTGGAGATCGCTGGCCGGGCGCGCGAGCATGCGCTCGGTCCAGAGCTGCGGGAGCGCGCGTAGTGCACGACGCAGTAGCGCGCTCGTGTGTGTGAGCTGCAGGACGTCAAAGCCGTCGAGAAACGTGACGAGACTGGCGGCCAGTAGCTCGGTTGGGAGGCCGTCGAGCGTCGCGCGCGTGCCACTGAGAAAGGCGGCACCGCGCATAGGGCGCTGGAGCGGCTGGAGCGCACGCGCGCAGTAGGCGTCCATGAGGAGCGAGGACGATGGAGGAGATTGAGGAGAGGACAGGAGCGGAGGAGGAGGGGGAGAGGAGGAGGAGAGGAGGAGGAGGAGGCACGTGCCCTCTCTGGTCGACGGCGGCGGTTCCGCGACGTTCTGTTTCGGCGAAGTGCCGAGTGTTTGTTTGCTCTTGTGTTCTGACCAACGCGAGAGTCTAACGTTGTACGATGGGGTGAACTATTTCACAAACGCGTCACCAAAAATCACTTATCTTCAATCGTAGTCCTGACACTACTCGTTAATAGCATATATGGACGGTAAAATGGGGATGTGGGCCCTGAGTTGGACATGCACGATTCAGCGAGAGAGGGGCAGCTCCATCTTGAAGCTTCGGCGACCGGCGACCATGGAAAAAAGATCCCACAGATCACTACAGTACAGTACCCTGTACGGTACGCCATCGTACCGTAGCGGCTTCCACGTTGAAGCAACCAACAACAGTGAGGCTCTCATCACGGCTCTTATTCCTAGTACCGGTACGGTATCATGTGCTACACGGCGGTATTGGTTCGAATAGTACTGTAGTATTAGTATTTGCTTCGACAGCGACGTTGCGCGTCCGGCGTGGCAGCACAGCCTCCCAAGCAGTACGCGGTGCTGGGTTTGTAACAAACAAACACACGCGGATGCAGTGGTGGTCGTAGCTATGGTGGCAGGATCTGGACGCGTGGCTCGGCTTGTCGTGCTTGTGTCGCTACTCGTTCTTGTTTCTCTCACTCGTTCTTGTGCTTCCTATTCCGATCGCGTCGACACGACGCAGGCGCGTTCGCGTGGGCGCGAGCAGCGCACACGTTCGACTGGACCCAAAAACGCCGCTGGCTCACACGACGTCAGCGTACTGGCGGGCTTGACGCCCATCACTGTGTCGCTGGCGAGTGCGGTGATGTGGTCTGGTGTGAGCGGCTCTTCCCACACGCGGAGCTCGTCGATCGTGCCGTTGAATGCGTACCAGCCAGCGCCCGTGGTCGTTGGCGCACCGGCACTGCCGGCACTGATGCAGCCGGTGCCGACTTGCATAAAGTACAACGACCGCCAGTCGCGACCCAGTGTGCCGGCCGTGCGCCGCACGAGCGTGCCGTCGACGTAGACGCACTCGTGGTCGCCGTGGAACACAACCGCGAGGTGGTACCAGCGGCGAAGCGCTAGCGGCTCTGCCGTGACCACACGCTGGTCGCCTACGACCGAGCAGAACAATTCGCGGTCCGGTCCAACGTGGATAAACTGCTGGTGGTAGTCGGGCCAGACCATAGCGTCCTGCCAGCGCGCCGACTGAGCGCCGAGCAGGATCCCACCGGCTGTGCGATCACTGTCGCTGTCTTGGAGACTGAACCAGACGTCGATTGAGAATGCGCGTGGCGCCAGCGGCACGAAAAGCTGTACGTTGCGCTGGCTAGCGGTTGGAAGGAAGCGCAGCGCTTCGATGCACGCACCGCGGTCGCTGCCGCGCGGGTCGCTCGACGTCACAGGACGCCCACGGAAACGGAACGATCGGTGCGCCGCGTACTGGCGCTTGGCGTCAGCGGTAGACACACTCGTAACGTCGCGCTGCCAGTCCTGCTGCGGTTGCGTGAGGTGCGCAGCCCAGAGCGCCGCGTCGGCGAGCAGGTCGGTGTGGAACACACGCGCCGCGAGCGAGAGCTGCAGCAGATCCCACCCCACGAGGCACGCGATAATGTTCTCCCATACGTCATGCGGCAGCGCCGCGAGCACATTGGTAGCTGGAAGCGGTGGCGCTGATGGTGGTGGACACACGACACCGAAGCGGCCGTGGCCACTGGCGCCATGCGCGAGCCACGGAGCGGTGCGCGCCATGTTGCTGGCGGGCGATCGAGAGGCGTCGCTTGCGGAAGACCACGTCGGACAAAATGGGCATCGTGAACCAGCGAGCGGACACGAACTTCGACCGACTTCGCAAACATTCGGATTAGCTTAGTTTGTATACATCAACCGAGAGTGGAGGCTAATATGAGCAGCTCCGGATCACGCAGCGTCGCTCAAGCGGCCGAGAGCAATGCACGCGTACCACGGGGCCGCAGAGCTCAACATCGTGGGACATATGCAGCGAGTACACGGGTCGGATCTTGAGGAGAACTCCTCTTGTCAGTGCCTCGACTTCACGTTGCTCAAGCGCACGCTTCCACAAACGGAACTCATCGATCAAGCCACGGAACGCGTACCAGCCGCAAAAGTCCGGGGTCGGCTTGGCCGCCGACGCACCGCTCACGCCGCCCGAGCCCAGTTGGGTGTAGTGCAAGTACCGCCACTCGTGGTGCACCGAGCCGCGCGTTTGGCTTCTTAGCGTGCCGTTGAGGTACACTGTCTGTTCACCGCCGTCAAAGCTCACGGCGAGGTGGTACCAGCGCTCGCGCTCAAGGCGCTCGGCGATGACTTCGTCGTGGCCCAGCACAGAGCAGTAGAGCGTGCGGTTCGTGTCCATGTAGACAAACTGCTGGTGGTTGTCGGCCCACCGGTCGGTTGCCTGCGCAGGGACCGACTGCGAGCCAATGAGCACGCCGCCGTCGTACATGCGCTCGTCGCTTGGCAATACACTGAACCACAGATCCATCGCAAACGGGTGGTTTGGGAGCTGCGTGTTGCCGCGTGGAGACCGACGGAAGCGCTCTTCGCGGCGGAAAAACGTCGGGACGGGCACGCACGCACCACGCACGTTTGCATTTGCGTTCGTGGTCTCGACACTCGTTGTCTTGACCGTGCCCGGGAACAAGAACGACGTGGCGCCTAGGTACTGCCGCTTGGCATCGACAACAGTTGCGATCGTCTCGCGATTGGGTTGTTCCAGACGCGCAGTCCATACGGTTGCGTCGCTCAGTAGCTCGAAGCGCAGTTTGCGGTTGACGCTTGCGAGGTATACGAGCTCGTCGCCCACGAGGCACGCCGAGATGGTTTCGAAGACGTCGCTGGGCAGCGCCTCAAAGCGGAACGAGCTCAAGCTGCGCATGTGTGTGGTTGGTCGATAGACCAGCCCGTCGGTCAGAGGAAACGACGCCATGCTGTCGCGTCGCTGTGGTCAAAGGAGCTCCACGCTGACTCCCCGTGGCGGCTTCAAGTGTGCACGACGGACTCAGATTTGTAGCCCTCCAGTATCCAATCATGTATCGTCAGTTTTCTTTTTCAACCAATCAACAGGCACTTTACCAAGATGGACTCAGACATTCTGAGCCTCAACACGCGAATCAAACGTGGCACTCGTCGAGGCGTGGCCGCGCTCATGGCCACAGCTAATTGCCGCAATCACGCACGCTGCACCTGTTCTTGATTCACGTATGTGTCGGTTATGGTGAGTCGTTCTCACAGAGCGCTTGATACACTCGAATCGCAGAACACTTCCTCAAATACTTGACATGTGCACATCAATTCTCAACGCTCATCTGCAACTCTACGTGTCCAATGCCGACACGGTCGTTCACGCCTGGATGGAGATGCAGCTCGCGCTCTCAGAGCTACTGCGTCGCACTTTCTTGAGCCATTGGTGTAGCTTCTTCTTCTTGGAGCGAAGGGCCACGATCTCCACGACCCGCTCGACAGGCCGCGAGCACCGGACGCTGTGGACGCGACCGCAGGTCGCCGTGCCAACGACGCGCTTGAGCCGGTACGATGGCGAGGTCTTGACAAACTCACCGCGTGCGAGCTTCTGGACCTGCTCAGCTGTAAGCGCTTGGTTCCAGATCCGGAAATCGTCGATCAAGCCGAAGAAGCCGTACCAGCCGTGAAAGTCCGGTGTCGGTTTGCCCGGCGAGCGGCTGCTGAGCATGCCCGAGCCAAGCTGCGCGAACGGGAGATCACTCCACGGCGTCATCTGCCGACTCGTGTCAACGTGCATGAGCTTGCCGCTGACACACTACACGCGTTCTTCTTCGCCGTTGAAGCTAATGGCGACGTGGTACCACCGGTTGAACGCGAGCTTCGACGCGACCACGGGCTTTTGCCACATGAGCGAGCAATACAAATTCCGATCCGTGTCGACGTGGATCATGTGCTCGTGCTGGCTCGGGGAATGGCGCGCAAAGGCAGCGTCGGACTGCGAGCCAAAGAGCACACCACCCGTGAAAACACGACGTCCATCGTCGCTTGCGTGGGGCGGCAACAAGCAGAACCACACGTCGAACGAGATTGGATCGAGATGAAACATGCGCACGATTCGTGGGAGCGCGATGCTGCTGCCTCGGTCGTGATGGCCTATCCGCTTCGAATCGACTGCGACGCCGCCAAACTTGAGCGATCGCGCCTGTGCGTACCGCATCTT
The DNA here is from genome assembly GCA_023337915.1 of Pythium angustatum. Lineage (NCBI taxonomy): Eukaryota > Oomycota > Peronosporomycetes > Pythiales > Pythiaceae > Pythium > Pythium angustatum. The sequence continues at coordinate 50,375 of JAADXQ010000004.1, read as the reverse complement.
GGCGGTCTCTTGGAGGTACTGGCGGTACACGGCCGGGTTGAAGTCGTAGTGGGCCATGCGTGCGTTCCAGCACTGCGCATTCGCGAGAGCATGGTAGAGACCGCGGTTCACGTGCGACAGCGTGAAGAGATCGACACCCAGCAGAAAGCTTTGTACGGTCGTGAAAATCTCGCGGGGAAGCCCGTCGAAATGCGGGACTTTGCTCTGGGTGCGCGGCACGAAGCGCGGTTTGTTCTTGCCACGACGGTGCCGGTGGCGTCGCCGCGCGCGTCGGCGGTCATCGCCAACGCTACTCGCACGCGATGGCAGGATGGCGGACGACGCCTCGACGGACGGCGCGGTCCCCATTCGTGCCGGCGCGTCCAGGAGTCGAAGTCGCCGGTGCGCTGCTTGGCCAGCGTGGCTGGCTTTCGACGGGAACGGCGAAAAGGACGATGGGCGAGGAGTGAGGAGGAGGAGCTCACTTCGACTGGATGTTCCAAAAATCATCGAACCGAACACCTAATTTCCACCAATCCCATCACGTTGTGCCTCTGTTTTAACCAATCAGAGTTGATTTGGTACCTGAGATGCTGACGGGAGTAGGCCACACATGTCGCAGAGCAACGGCTGTCAGCGCTCTCCATTCGAGCGTGAAAGGCCACGCACACAAAGGACGATTGCGCTTCTTCGACTGGACGCACGCGCCTGTCTGTGGAGCGCACCGATCAATGTTCGCTCTGTGTGCGAATGGCTCTGTATTCGATATGTATGGTTCTTATGGTCTATGATGTTTATGTATCTTCTCTAGAACGAACGTTCGGTACTCGCTTCAATCACGAGTCCGATCCTATTCGTTCGTGTACTGTATATGTCGTGGATAAATTAGTGCAGAAACAGAGCGTTCAATTCGACGCCACGCGGGTGCAATGACGTTCGAGCGGTCGCGAGCAGCGCACGAGAAGCTGCGTTACCTTGCGCTCCGTGGTGTGTTCGTGCGACCACGCGGGTCGGCTCGCGGCGCGCTGGCCACGTGCGAGGCGGTGGACGTCGCCCATCGACAGCGCGTGGTTCCACACGCGGTAGGCGTCGAGCAGTCCGTGGAAGCCGTACCAACCGACAAACGTGTCGCTCGGGCGCCCCTTGGACCCGTACGTCATGAAGCCGGAGCCGAACTGGAGCTCCTTCATCTTGCCCCACTCGACGTGGAGCGGTTCGCGAATGACTTGGAGTAGCGCGCCATTGAGGTACACGCACTGTAGGCCCTTGCTGAACGTCAGCGCAATGTGGTACCAGCGCTCGAGCTGGAGCTTGGACTTAATAATCCGCTTGTTCTTGGTCACGGAGCAGTAGAGGTTGCCCGACGAGTCGACGTGGATGAGCTGTTGGTGGTACTCTGGCTGTGACGGACCGTCGTTCTCTTTGGTTGGGTCGATCGACGATTGCGCACCGAGCAACACACCACCCGTGGAAGCCATCGACGATGACGATGGCAGCATACAGAACCACATATCGATCGAGAACGCTTCGGACTGCCACTTTTCGGCTGTATCCGCAGGCAACGGAATTGCGTCTTGCCGGTCCCCGCCATTGAGGCGCACGGACTGAGCGTTTGCGTACCGGTGCTTCCACGAGTGTTCACGATTTTGTGCTTGGGTGTGCTCTACAGGAAGGCGCTTTTTCCATACGCGCTGCTCGCGGTCGACTTCTGCGCGCATCGCTTTGCTTGTGCAGCCGAGTGCAAGTACATCCCAACCGGAGAGGAAGTCCATCGTGTGGTCGAGTACGTCGCGAGGGACGGATGGAAGGTTGAAGCGGTGGGTGGTTGTTGAATAGATCATGATGTGGGTGGTTCGAGTCAAGTTGGATAATGAGATGGCAGATACTTGAATCCGCCAAAGGATGTGCCGCCTCCTCGTGAACACGGAGAGGCGTAGCTCATGTAGAAGCGGAGACTATCCCACTGGTCGTTGAGACACAGCGCACAGGAATCGGTCGTGTCGCTCATTCTCTGTGTCCCTACCGGTATAGCAAAAGCACTCGGTGACCCACTGGGCACTCAGTGTGGATGGAGTCTGTGTCAGTATCGCAGACTGCGATCCGCCGATTCCAGACGACTTCAGCGATCCCAAAAAAGTTGCTGGACGTATGAGAAGCTCCAAAATTCAACCGCCAATCATCGTCCAGTGAAACTCCTTCCAGCCAATCAAACTCATGAAACAGTGCTGCCTTTCTAGGATGTCGCACACGTCGCACATATTTGAACTGGTCGAGCCTGCCACGCTCGCACTGTGCGAGCGTGGCAGGCTCGACAGATCTCCTTGCGAATTGTGCGAGTCGCACAATTCGCAAGGAGATCTGTCTCTTCAACCACGCGATGGTGAGCCAAAACCACATCAACAAGCCAAGTAGAATACTGTCGTCTTTCATGCGACGAGCACTTGGAAGCCGCCACGGCGTATCCTTCTTCCGGATCTCATTCCAAAAGGCTGCAGAGCAGGTAACGTCCGCATCTCCCACAGTAAGCGCAGTAGAGAGCAAGAGAGGAAGAGGAGACAGAGCCCTTGCACGCGGTCACCGTACTGTGCATGAGATGCATCGGGTCCCTCTCTCACTACCTCAGTAATTTACAACCAATCATATGAGGCAATACTCATACTATTGTCCAATCAGTGATTTCCACAATGGCTAACTCTTCTATTCGGGTCATCGACAGTACTCGCATGACCACTTTCCCCACCGTTTTTCTCGTCTCCATTGCCGAGGTGAAGAGCTACACGTACGCTCGTCGCCGCCTGCGCTGCGTCTCCCTCTCTCTATCTCTATCTACGTACCTACCTGCCGTCTATGAAAGCGCTGGTCCTGGTCGGTGGCTTCGGCACGCGGCTGCGGCCGCTCACGCTCTCGTGCCCCAAGCCGCTTGTCGAGTTCTGCAACAAGTCGATCGTCATGCACCAGATTGAAGCGCTCGTCGCCGTGCGGTTTCGCATCTCCGCTCTGCGTCTTGGACCCACGACTGTGGCTGATACTATTACATTCTCTTGCTTCTTTTCTATTAGGTCGGCGTGACCGAAGTGATCTTGGCCGTCAACTACCAGCCGCAAGTCATGATCCAGGCGCTCGCGGCCATGGAAAAAAAGTACAACATCAAGATCACGTGCTCGCACGAGTACGAACCACTGGGCACAGCCGGACCGCTTGCACTGGCCCGCGAGTTACTGGACGACGGCGATCCGTTCTTTGTCTTCAACAGCGACGTGATCTGCGAGTACCGGTTGCAAGCGTTTCTCGATTTTCATCGACGCCATGGCGCCGAAGGCACGATCCTCGTGACACGCGTCGACGAGCCGTCCAAGTACGGCGTCGTGCTGGCTGACGATGACGGCATGATCGAACGGTTTGTCGAGAAACCACGGGACTACGTCGGCAACAAAATCAATGCCGGTATCTACATTTTCAGCCGCGAGATTCTCGACCGCATCCAGTTGCGGCCCACGTCGCTCGAAAAGGAGATCTTTCCGCAAATGGCCGCCGAAGGGAATTTGTATGCGATGACGTTGCCGGGCTACTGGATGGACGTCGGCCAGCCAAAGGATTTTTTGTCGGGCATGTGTCTTCACTTGGACTATGTCCAGCGCACGGACCCGTCGCTGCTCACGACCGGCTCCAAGTTTGTTGGCAGTGTCATGGTGGTACGAGATGTTGGTTGGGCTTGGTGCTCTTGAGTCTTGATAGCTCACTAATACTGTCATGCGTTCGTAGGACGAGTCGGCCGTGATTGGGGAAGGCTGTTTGATCGGACCAAACGTGGTCGTCGGTCCGGGCTGCGTCATTGAGTCGGGCGTGCGGCTCAGCCGTACGACGCTCTTACGTGGCGTGACAGTGCGCGCGAACTCGTGGATCAGCTCGAGCATCATCGGCTGGGGCTCGACCATCGGGCGATGGGTAAGGGTGCTTCATTGTGGGAGGATAGGATGCTGAGGTAGACAGGTAGACTAACGAGCGTCGTGTGGGTGGGAATTGGTGCATAGTGTCGCATCGAAGGGACTACGGTCATTGGCGAAGACGTGCAAGTCAAAGACGAAAAGTACATCAACGGCGGGCTCATTCTGCCGCACAAGGCCATCTCGACGAACATCCCCGAGCCCGGCACGATCGTCATGTAGTGTGATGAACCCAACATCGTGGACGGATTCACTGTTAGTCGTAGTGTAGTATTCATATCCTCGAGGGTTGGTTTTCGGTGGAGGAAAGGATGAACACAAAGGCGCTCAGTCTTGATGCTCCAACATGCAACGTATATGTATCGGTGTTTATGTGGGGTTTCGCTCACCACCCCAGTGAGGAAAATGGAGCTGGGTGTGACAAATATGCAGGCCTGCGACGGTAATGTTTCTGGGGTTTGGAGGCTTTGGCGCAGATCGGTTCATGCAGCAGTGATTGATGGTGGCGAGAAGGCACGCAGGCTCTTCCTAGACAACGCCAGCGGGCGACTTGAAAGGCCCTGTCGGCACCTTCGTCTTCGGCGTCGATGAGAGCGAGCTGTTCGACGAACCGGATGTGTTGGACGATGGAGCCGGGGCGGCGTAGCGCACGTAGTTCGACTCGACCGCGACCTCCAGCCTCTCTTCAACACGCTGCATGTGTGAGCGGAGGTTGTGCAGCTCGTGGAGCGTGTCCTTGAAACCGTTCTCGACCGTCTGCCACTGGTGTTGCTTGCGATCGCGGCGGCGGTAGATCCACTTCATCGTCTCGCCGAAGCACACCATGATGAGCGCAAACAGAATCGCGAACAGCCACTGGAACCACTCAATGTACGCGAAGCCGAACACATCGTCCATGACCACCGGGATGTTCGTCACCGAAATCGTCAAGAACACCATACCCACGGCCGCCCACTGCATGTACTTGTTCGAAAACATCTTGTAGAACACCGACTTCGTGAAGCTACGCGCCGTGTACGCACGAAGCAACTCCATGTGTGTAATGAATGCGAACGTCATCGTCTGCGCACGGGAGATACCTTCCGAAATGCAGTCGTAGTCATCGTTGTAGCATGTCACGTTCTCAGGCACGACACCGTTCGGGAACAGCGGTGTTCCGTCCAACGACACGGCATTACAGTTCGTGAAATCGCGCCAACCAGCACCCATACCCAGCCAGCGCTTGCACACCGCGTTCTTGAAGCTCTCGGCACCACCATCCGTGTCGACACCTGACGTGATGTCAGACAGAAGGATACCATCAAAGTTCCAGTACAACCCAACCGTGAACACGATGAGCGAGCCGAGCGCGATCAAGAACGCGTTGAAGATCACAATCACCCACAACCGACCGTGAATGATCTGCTGCGAACGAGGACGAGGACGCTCGCTCATCACGGTGCCGTCACCCTTCTCAAGACTGAGCGCAACAGCAGCCATACCATCCGCGAAGATGTTCAGCACAAGGATCTGCAGCGGCTCCAACGGCTTCGGCATACCGATCGCGATCGCAACAAAAATCATCGTGATCTCGCCAAAGTTCGTCGACAGCAAGAAGCACACAAAGCGCTGGATGTTCGCGTAGATCTCGCGACCCTTCTCCACAGCCGTCACGATGCTGCAGAAGTTGTCGTCCGTCAAGATCATATCGGACGCGCCCTTCGCCACAGCCGTACCAGCAATGCCCATGGCAACACCAATATCAGCTTCCTTGAGCGCAGGCGCATCATTGACACCGTCACCAGTCATCGACGCGACGTGTCCCTGGCGCTGCAACGACTTTACGATCTCGATCTTGTCCTCGGGCTTGGCGCGGGCAAACACAGAGCAACGGCTCGTGATCTCATCCAGATCGTGGTCCATGATGTAACTGCCCTTTGGTCGCAGCACCACACAGTCCACAGCTTCTTCGTCGCAATCCGCACCGACCGGGAGAAGGTCAATGTTCTTGGCGATAGCAACGGCCGTCTTGTGGTAGTCACCCGTAATCATGACAGTGCGCACACCGGCGTTGCGTGCTTGCAAGATCGAGTCTTTCACACCGGCGCGCGGAGGATCGATCGACGCAATCAAACCAACGAACACCAACGGCTCGCAGAGCGAGTCGAACTTGACGTCGATGTCTTCCTCACCGCCATCGTACGGCAAAGCAGCAAGCGGGCGAATAGCCACAGCCAACACACGCAGCGCCTGCGACGACAGCTGATCAACAGCGTCAAGCACCGCGCGACGGTCACTCGGTCGCATCGGCGAGATCGTACCGTCCGTACGAACGAACTCGGTGCAGTTCTGCACAATGTAGTTCGGCGCACCCTTGACGTTCGCCACGAAGTTCACATTCTCAGGAAGATCAAGGTCGCCGAACGACTTGCCCACGGGTACCTGCGTCACGGTAATCATCATCTTGCGGGACGATGAAAACGGAACCTCAGCAACACGCGGGTACACTTCCATCACAGCCTCACGCCACAGACCCGCCTTGGCCGCAGCCACGACCAGCGGTGCCTCCGACGAGTTACCCATCGGCACCCAGACAACACGGCCGTCGTCAGCTTGTTCCTTCTGGAGGCTGGTGTTGCTGCACAGAGTGGCCGACAGCAGCGCGGTGCGCACCAGCACATTCTCCTTCGTGTGGCTTTCGCCGTTGAAGGTGATGTCACCAACAGGTTCAAAACCTGTTCCCGAGATACCGTACTCGATGGAATCACCCCACATCTTGATGGCTGTCATCTTGCCCTCGGTCAGAGTCCCCGTCTTGTCCGTGCAGATCACCGAGCTCGCACCAAGCGACTCCACAGCCGCAAGCTTGCGGACGAGGACGTTGTGCTTCACCATGTCAGCCGTACCCGTCGACAAACAGATCGTCACCACCATGGGCAGTCCTTCTGGCACCGCACTCACGGCCAGAGTCACAGCGATCATGACCATGTACAGCCAGATCGGACGGTCAGGGTACTTCGGGTCCTTTTCGCCACGGACCATGCCGACAACAAACACAACCACGCACACGCCGCACACGACCGTCCCCATAAAAGCACCCAGGCGATGCAGTGAGTATTGCAACGGTGTCATCTTCGGCTGGTACTTGTCCATGAAGCGACGAATAAAATTCTTCTTCTTCCCATCTTCCGTCGTAGTCGAAGCCTTCAGAAGCGCAGCAATCGAACCCACACGCGTGCCCATGCCGGTCTCCACGACCACACCGACAGCGTTGCCGGTCGCAACCGAAGTCGACGAGAAGACCATGTTGGCCGCCGTCAGCTTTTCCGCCTTGCCCGCAGCAGGCTTGCTGGTCGTGGCGTCATACTTCTTCAGCACGTCTTCTGACTCGCCCGTGAGAATCATCTCGTTCACTTTCAAGTCGGAGCTGAACACCAGACGGATGTCAGCCGGCACAATGTCACCGGTCGCCAGTACGACAATGTCGCCATCAACGAGCTGTTCGCTCGGGATCACCTGTTGGCGACCATCGCGGATCACGACACACTGGGGCGACGACATCTTCTGCAGCGCGTCGAGCGCATCACTGGCGTTCTTCTCTTGGATGGTCGCGACGATGGCGTTCAACGTCACAATACCAAAGATCGAACAGCCTTCGATGAATTCCTGCAGAGCAAGGGCCGCCAGCGACGCGGCCACCAGCAGACCCATGATCAAGTTCATGTACTGCAGCAAGAAAATCACCATCACAGGTGTCTTCTTCGAGGCCTCCAGTGCGTTCGGACCGTGCAAAGCCAGTCGCTTCGACGCCTCGTCCGTCGTCAAGCCGGTCTTGGCGTCCGTCTCCTGGATCGACAGCACTTCCTCGATCGAGCGGTCGTGCCACTCGGCTTGGGTCGTGGTCGCTTCGATCTCCATAAAGGACGCGCGGGTCTTGCGCGGGTCGGCCGCGACAAGACGCTCGGCGTCGCTCAAGAACCGCTCGCGGTGCGACTCGCGGCCGTGTTCTTGGTTCATATCATTGTTGAGATTCTCTCCATCAAGCCCGTAGTTCAGCGCCGTGGCGGCAAAGAAGTTCCGGCTCGAGCTCGAGTCTCTAGGCGTACCCAACGTCTGGTAAAAAGTAGACAAAGACGTCGGTGTCGTCGGCTGGGCCCGTGGGGACAACGCAGTGCCGGCGGTGTGCGTGCGCGGCGTCGTCGCCCGAAGGCGCTTGTTCTCGTCGATCACTTCGAGCCATTTTATACCCTCCTGTTCTTGGTCTTGGTCGCCAACGGCAACAGTCCGGTTGGTCGCAATTGCCTCGTTGCTGGCTGTTAGCGGCGCATTCGATGGAAGCCCCGAGTTGTCCATTCAAGGGAGGAGGGGGGTCGCTTCACGAGGAGCGCGAACAAAGTTGCTTCTTGGCTTGCAAGGGAAATCGACACTTCCTTGATCGACTCAAGAAAGCTCTCCCAGCAAACGCACGGCTCGGTTCTGTGCCGTTCCCTTTCGAGATGTAGATAGAGTTGTCTTTACACACACGCACACGACCGGAGAGGCTGTGGGCAGGAGGCAAAGGCAATCGAGTCGAGTCGAGTCGGTCGGTCGGCTTGGGCCTTGAGGCGGAAGACGAGAAGACGTGAAGACGGTCGAGAGAGGGAGGAGAACACGGAAGGCTTTCCGTGAACTACGCGGCAAAATGGAGAATGGCGAGTACAGCGGCAACCGTGGGGAAACTCGGTCGAGTGCAGACGAAAGCGAGCCCTGGAAGATTGGGGCCGAGGCCTCCGGTAAATTACAGTTCCCAACCCTAACCGGTGCAGGTGCGAGGGAATGATGGAGCAGCAACCCGACCCCTCTTTGGTCGAGAGCTTCAAACCAAAACGAGAGGCATCGACACAGTGCAGGGCAGGGCCAGCTGCGCCAAACATGATGCCAATTGCACCTTGTTCTGAAAATCACAGGTCGGATAGACAAGGCATCGCTTCACCTCAGAATGGAACGGTCGCGGATGTGGAATAGGTCGGGCGCACACAAGACAAGAAGCTCGCGGTCTCGCTCGATGGCTACGCGATTCGATTGGGTGGTCGCCAGTCGCCAGTTGTGTCGACCCAAATGATGATGTGTGGTTGTGGAATTGTCGAACGACACGCCTGGTGGCGGAAGTGGCGAAACCGCGAGCCCCTCGATGTGCAGAACGTCCAGGAAAACCAACAGAACCGCTCTGGTCGCCATCATTTTTTGAATTCGGTTTGGTCGTGTGCATGGGAATGAGATGGTTGAAAGAACACTTTTCCATATAGTACTGTACTGTACTGTACCATAGTAGAAGCAGGAAAGTTGGAAGTCCCAACGAGCAACGCCATCAACGTTCACTTGTCACGTGATGCTTGTTCGCCGTATGGTTGGGTTCTCAGACGCGCAGAGTCACTGCGGTGTCAAGAATTAATCGATGGCCCCTGACGTGCGCGTGTCACGCAGCCGCGTGGCCCAATCAGAATTCGAAGTTTCATTGGTGTAAGATTCGATGATAATACAGATCGCATCTCCCTCCACTCCACTCTGATCGCGAATCGCGCCGACGTGTCAGGCTGACACGGTCAGCATGTCGCATGAACATATCGCATAATCTCTTTATTAGACCCCCACCGGGGCCACAACCTGCTTCGCTTCACAACATCCAGTGTGCTTCGTCGAAGTACCGGTACACTGTACCTCGGTTCGTCTCCATGTGTCTCTGGGGGATGACGGCTTCAAGATGCGCCCAGTGTGGACACACACTGAGTCAGTAGTGTCACTGACGACCACGACACCTGCATGGATACATTTTTGCCAATCGAGCTCCCAACACGGTGACGTGCGCAAGCCAAGACAACAGAGGTACAGAACTAGAAACGCACAAAAAGAGTATTGCTGCCAGCGACGCTAGAGTCCTGTATGTAGCGAGAAGCCGAGCCGACAACGACACACACATCGGCCAGTCGGTCTAGGGGAATAGACGATCTCACGAACCTCACGCATGGCCGCCACCACCAAAGTTGAACTGCACAGCGCCCTCGGTCGGCTGGAAACTCACTTGCGCGTGCTCGCCTTCGCCGACGACAGCAGGGCCGGCGATGCGCGTGTCGCTGTCTTCGACGCCGTCGTCGGTGAACCACGCGTCCATGAGCTGCGAGGCCGCGCGGCTCACTTCTTCGTTTTGGTCGTAACACAAATCTTCGATCCGCTCCAGACAGCCGCTCTCTTCGACAGCGATGCGACCGTCGCCCTGGGTCTTCTGCAGCAAGCCGTCAATGGCTTCGAGGATCACGAGCTCGACCATGGGGTCTTCGTACTCCTCCAGCAGCGGGCTGAACGACTGCAGCACGCCCATGCGCACCATCTCCGCGACGTACTCGGTACTGGCTTGCACGATCACGTTGCAGATCGCCCACGTCGCTTCTCGCTTCACACCGTACTCGGCCCAGGCCATTTGCTCGAGCAGGCTCGGGACGACGCCCGGCGTCTGAATCAACGCAAGCACTTGCTCGGCGTGGCCGCCAGCAATGTTCGACAGCATCCAGCAGGCCTCCTCGCGCACAGCGCGGCTCGTATTGGTCATGACGCTCGGCATCACTTCGAGCAAGCGCGCTTCGATCACTGCCTGTGAGAACACGACATCCGCCGACACGATGTTGCCGAGCAGTCTCAGAATCGGTGCGAGAATAATACTGCTCTGTGAAATGTAGAGCAGCTCGACGAGGCGAGGGCACAGCCCAGCCCCAATCAGCCCAGCAATCACGTCGACGTCTTCCACGCTCAGCTCCACGAGCGCCCAGCAGCTATCGCATAGGGTAAGCACCTTCTCGTCAAGGTTTTCTTCTTCCTCTTCTTCGTCCATGTCTTCTTCGTCGCCAATGGCTTCGTCCACGACCTGCATAGGGCGTAGCGCCGCCCGCGGCACTTGAAAGATCATGTTCTCGCCCGTCTCAAAGTTCACATCCACGTCCATGACCTCGACCGTGGTCTCGTTCACTTCACGAATGAACCGCACGACTGCAATATCGTTCGGCGCAGGCTTATCGGTCGCAATCTCGAATATCCGCCACGGCGCAATGGTCGGCGACGGCTTGAACACGACTGAACCGTCCGCTTGGCCATTCGCCGTTGCGTAGGCCTGCACCTTGTCGGTCGCGAGCTGAATGATGATGCTCGAAAGCGTTTCGAGCAGCTCCCGCTTGGTCTCGGGCGCGAGCGCACTCGACTGCTTGATGACCTCGGGGTATTCGACGAGACTCCGCAGCAGCCACACGGCCGCGCGGCGCAGCGACGGCGTCGCCATGCGAATGTGGGGCAGCACTACGGCGATTGGGCAGGCTTTGAGAACGACTTCACAGCACTCGGCCGACTCGGACGCAACGTTGCCGAGACACCACGCAGCCTGGATCTGCAGTTCCGAAATGCCCGACTTGAAGAGCTGCACGAGCTTGGGCACGGCGCCCGACTGGATCACGATACTCGCCTTGTCCATGGACGCAATGAAGCGCAGCGCAAACGCTGCGTCCGACTGAAGCTGCATCGTCGCGGCGTCCTTGACGTCCTCGTTAAAGATCGCCACGAACCACGGGAGCGCCGAGAGGATCGTCTGCCAGAGCCCCACGTGCTGCGAGTCCTCGGCGTCAAACAGCGGCGGCACGCCGCTCGAGAGCAAGTACACAAACCCACGCATCGACTTTTGACGCGTCGCGGCGTCCTTGTGCTGAATCCCCAACAGCAGCGCATGCGAGCGCGACGCAATGTGCTGGAGCAATTCCTTGCGCGACTGCGCGTCCTTGTGTGCTGCTGCCGCGACGCCGGCGGCAGCACCGGCTTGGGCCTGGGCGCCATCGCCACTGTCACTTGACGCACTACTGCCGCCGGTCGCTTCGATGGCCGCGGCCATGGCAGCGTCGTCGAGCAAGTGGTTGGCTTTGAGGTTGCGGCGCGTCGCGTACGCGTCTTCTTTCTTGGCTTTGCGGATCGAGAGCATGGTTTCTTGGCGGTTGCGGCGGCCCGTGTGCATGCCACCGGCACCGAGGCCCTTGACATACTTGCGACTCGTCGACATGGCGCCTCCTAGAGAGAGAGGACGAGGAGAGGAGAAGAGCGGAGCGGAGATGGCGTCGAGTGCGCTTCAGTGTTTCTGTGCGACAGTCAGAAGTGCCGCCCAAGGGGAAGAACAGCCGCTGACTTTGGGGAGGAGAGCCGGAGCGTACAGTGGGTTACTGGAATATAAGCCCTGTGGAAGAGCAAGATCAAGGGGATGGAGACGAACGTGAGGAGACCAAGATCGAGGGACGTGAACCATGGAAACGAATGCGAATGGAGCGCATGGATATGGATCGCTGGGCGTACAGTAGTCGTAGTGGTAGGAGCGATGGATGGTGAGCTACCGACTACTTTGAATTCTACCTACTACTACTCCTATTGTGTATGCACGATGCGCATTTAAGAAATGGAATATAGGCAAGAGCGCACATCGGAGACGGATCACCATGATGACACACCACCTACAACGTACGCCCTCCATGGGTCAGCAGCACATGCTCGTCGAGTGTAGATCTTCCACTCGTACAGGCTGAGTGTCATACTTGCAAGTGTCGACAGGGGCGTTGAGGCTTGGATACATCTTCAAGCGTCACGGGCCAGCCGAGCAACGGAGATAGAACGAATGAAAAGCGATGCAAGTCGACGGAGTGCGCCGCATCCGCACGACGCGTCGCGTGGTGTGGAAACTCATACTGCGGATCGTGCTGGGTAGTCGAGTGACACGCTTCATCCGCCTTGGGCCATGTAGTACGACTTCTGGCCGCCGTCGCGATACCGATCACTACCGCCACTCCGCGGCTGCTTGCCGTTGCCGCCCTTGTTACCAAAGTAGCGACCGCCGCCCGAGCCCGAGCGCTGGCCGCCGTTGGGGCTCCGCCACTTGCCGTTGCCGTAGCGATCACCGCCGTTGTACTGACCGCCGGGCGAACGGAAATGGACGCCTTGGCTCTGCATCATCATGCGCTCCATATCTTCGTGATACTCGGCCCGCTCGACCATCGCAGCGGGACGACAATGCTCAAACACAAAGTCCGGGAGTTCGCCCCACGTGAGCAGTCGTGCCTCGGCCACCATGTCCTCCTTGCGTTCCGCGAGTTGCTGCAAGTCAGTAGCGAGGAAGAAACGAATCGTGCGCTCCAGGTTGGCCTTGACCTCGGGGTCTTCCCGTGCAGGGCCGTGCATGTCCGAGTTGCTTCTGGATCGCGAATGGAACTCGACGCCGATAAACATGCACGAGCCAGGCGTGTGTCCTGTGCTCGTGGTCGGGAAATAGAGAGGGAAAGCGTGAACGCGCGACACGGACGACAAGTGCTGGAGACTGTCGACCAGTTTCCGCAGCCGCGACTGCACAAACTTGCCCCAGACGTGCATCGAGGCCGAGGTCTCCGCTTGGAAATCCACCACCAGGTACGAGTCGTAGCGAATGAAAAAGTTCGAGCGTTGAAACAGCTTGCTCCACTCAAACTGACTGCCAGATACCGCAGCACTGGTAGCTTGTGTCATCGTAGAGGTGCCAGTGTCAACACGAAGAGCAGCAACGCCCCCAATTGCTGGGGCCATTTGCTCGCCTCCTTTCAACTGTGTGGACGTTTCCACTCCATTCGCGACGGCCGCCGCACCGATGGAACGGGCAATGCCATCGGCGGCTTCAGCGAGGTATCGCGCCCGCCAAATCTCTTCGTAAATGACCGAGAACGTCGACTGGGACACTTGCACCGCCGAGTTCATGTGAGGGTACGCAGGCGTTACGATCGGCATGATGTGGGATCGATCGTATAGGTTCTGACGAGGGTCCCACATCTCAAAGCCAAGACCCGCGTCATAGACCATATTGAGCATGACGGGTCGAGGCCATTGCCACTCGGAGAACACTTGGAAGAATCGAACAAACAGTTTCGACGGCTCTGCTTCAGGGTACATTTGGCACACAAAGGCGACCAAGATCGACCAGCTGATCCCACCAAGGTACCCCAACTTGGACGAGTAGATACCACGGCGACGAGCCCACGCACGCACAGCACGAAGCACAATGCGGAACACACGCCGTCGAGGTACTAGGCAAAGCAGCATGGAACTCACTCGAGGGGCATTGAGGCTCTTCATCGACGTAGGATCCACGTTCACGAGAATGTGATCCGAGTCGATCTCCTGGTGTGGCTCCACGCCGGTCATCGGCAACCGGGCAAACAGCAGATCCATGCTCACGTCCATAAACGACAGCGAGATCAATGGCACATATGCGTTCGGCACCGGTGCCAAATGCGTGACGCCAGTCGTTTGCTCTAACATGGAGCAGAACGAGCTGAAGAAATCTTCGTGGGTCACGTGCCATGGAACCACGCACACGGCATCGATATCGGATAGCGGGTCGTTCAATCCCAATCGATAAGAGCCAGCCAGGAACAGCGAGCCACTTGTCAACGCAATGTGCTCTTCGGCAAGGCCACGTTCGTAGCCAACCAGCTTCACCCACGTCGTCAACAGATCCGACAAAATCTTCAGCACACGCAGCTTCTGTAGCCGGGCGTCGCTCGAGTCCGTTGGGGACAGCTCGTCAACACACCGCTCAAATGACGCTTCGATTGCGGGATCCAAAGACGACGCCGCCGAAGGCTCCGGGATGCTGCCGACCGCGGGAACTAGATGGCACTTGTGGTAGAGCACGTCGCGCGCTTCTTCCCAGGCGCCGTTGCGGATGTTGGTCAGCAGGTTTTGCTGGAGTTGTGGGGAAATCGCACCTTGGCGAGCTGCATGCTGGACAGACCACGCGAGTGCACTCGACTCTTCGTACTTGCGGTGCGCCTTGAATTCAGCCGACAAGTGGTTGATACGATCGAGCAGCATGTACGCCTCGTAATCCTCTTCTTCGTCTTCAGGAGTCATGTAATCCGAAAAGTCGTCCATCTCGTCCACCGACACACGGTCGCTCACGTCGAGCACATCGAGGCTGGCAGGTGAGTGCTGTTCAAACTGTGTGACAGGGGCATGGCGGGGGCTTACGCACGACGAGTCCGACGTCGACTCACTGCGTGTGTCTTCGCTGTCGAGCTCCGAGCTATCTTCTTCCGAGGATTGACGGTTCGGCAGCGAACGATGGGATATCCGCTTCGCGCGGTCGTCGTTTGATTCACTGGACTTCTCTTCTGACAGCGACTGGATCGATCCGGACGCCGCAGCGTTCGGCACGCTCATTGCTCGGTGCTTGCGCGACCACTGGCCCACATCGCGATACTTTAGATCCTCGAGTGTCACGGGAGAATCTGCCAATACCCACATGGGCGGTGACGACCGTCGAAGCAATACTTCATCGGCCGACGCGGACCGCGGGCGTCCAGAAGCAGGCGCCGTCTTCTTCGCGCGAAAGCTCTGAGCAAGCATGAGCTGCGCGTCGTTCAACCCGAGTCGTTTCACGAGATCGGCAAATCGCTGCGAGTCGGAATCCGTCCGCGTCTTCTTCTCCACGCCACCAGCCTGTTTGGTATCGTCCGTCGAGAACGAAACCTGTTTCACGACGCCTCGTTTGCTCGTTGGTTTCGACGGCGCGGCCTGTGCGGCCGCAGATCGCGCTGCGCCTGTTGCGTTTCCGTGTACACCAGATGCCGGCGCCGGAGCAGGAAAGAGATCGCCGTGCTTCTTGAACGACGCGCTCTGGACTATCCGAGACACACTGCGGGACCGAGCAGCAAGCTTCGTGTGCGCACCCATCTCCGCGGTCGTCGCCTGCGACGCAATCGACTCTTTGCTTTTGGTCGCGTGCATGGGCTTCTGGAGCATCTTTGGTTGCGGCTGTGCTGGTGCGCGTTGCACTGCGTCTTTCCACGAGAGCGGTGGCGGTCGGTTCTCTTTCGCATTTGCCACGGGTGGACTCGCGCTCACACTCGCTGAGTGAATCGATTTCGAGACTACAGGGGCCACCGCAGTGGTCGTCGTCGTCGTGGGCTTGGTATACATGTTTGCTTTCCGCATCGCCATCGTTTCTGAAGTGATGATCTGGAGATCACACGCCACAGCACAGAGAAAGAGAGAGAAGCCGTCAGTAAGTGAGGATCCTCCGCTGCCCGAGCAATCAAGGGGACGGGAGAAGAGACGAGTGGGCGACGGAGACCTTCGCGGCTGTGTGTCGACCGAAAGATCCACTCTGGACCCCACACACTACACGCCACGAGCCAAACTCGCTCGGCGTGCGTCCGACGGTTCCCCTGATCCCTCCCGTTCCCTCTCTACTGAGCCAGAATCATCGCGAGCCCTGCATACCTCTGTAAACCGGCGAACGTTCGCGGGCGCGGGGATAAAGTTAGACTCCGAGAGCAGGTCCTTCAGTTGGCACTTCGGTGGTAGCGCAGCGACGGGCTTGCTTGGGTTGGTGGTCCGCACGCGGCGCGTCGGTTCCCGTCGTTTCGTGGGACGCTGCTTTTGCGTTGTGGGAGTCTGCAGCATCGCATACCATCATCCACCGCACGTCAGTCTACTGAGGTATCACGGATAGACCCCTCCTGCATGTCCTTGCTCTAGATTCGCTGGCAACACACGCACCTGGCAAAAGGCAGCGCAACGCTGGTCTATCTGTCTCGCGCTCGTTTGCTCTCGTGATCACCGACTCGCCGACTGCGAAAGGTAGTCTAACGTGCGTCTACTGCGCGCGCGTTACTGTAGGTGAGGGCTATCGACGCGCGTCGTCGGCGGTAATGACGAGGAGTCGTTGGTGGGGCGATGGGAGTGGCCAATGCGTTCCGCCGTCGGCGTTGGTGTGCGGGTCTTTGGTTGCGTTGTGGTGGGCGGCAGTGGCGTTGGCTCGGTTTGTATCGAGACACAGGAAACACACCCACAGACGCGCGCTCGACAGTCTTCCCCTTCCCTCTGCAAACAAACAGTCCACGCACGCAGCCAAACGCAAAAACCCAACGGCGCTCAAGACGAGTGATGGTCTGGCTCGAGTGTGGAGCGGATGGGTTTTCGCGATGAATCGGTGTTTTTGAATTGCGGAGCCTCGCATACTTTATACTGACCAGTCAGTTGTGGGTGAAAATGTGCCAATGAGGGTTGGGGCTCCCGTGCCTGAGGATGCGGTTTCACAAGCGCTTTGTATGGCTGATCCTGATTCCAACCGTCAGCGCAGCATGGGACTCCCATGAACTTCATGATGAAGGGAGGAATGACCTGGCGAGCAGATTCCCAGCGAATTCGAGGGGGTTGTTTCCTTCAAGGCGTACAGCAAACGTCGGATGCGTCATCCGCCCTTCACATCGGAAGAGACGACCACTGCCCTAACCATTTTTGGAGCGAAATCCCGCTGTTGTTCGTTGTTCGGCCCACTTCCATCATGCCATGTGCGCCGCTGGTCCTTTCATCACCACGTCACAGAGAACGAATGGCCAGAGCGAATGGGTCATGTGCAGCATGTTCACCATCCTCCGGTTCCCTTCAGCGAGGATTTGGGCTCGCACGAAACCGATCGATCGGATCACTCGCCGATCAAGGGATCGACACCGAGGTTGGAAGTGCGGGCATTGCAGCATCGCCATCGTCTCGACATTCTTGGCCCTGGAGCTCTGCGAATCGCAGACTGCGATTCAGCAGAAGGCGAGATGATCGAGAAATTCGGAGGGGCGACATGACGGTTCTATGTGACAGCCGAGAGTGGGATGAGTCCCACCATCCACCCCACAATCAGAAATCAAAGGTGCTGAAGTCAAATTGTGAATTTTATTTGTAGGTGTAGGGCTGCGATCCCCAGAAATCGATTGGGACTTTGAACGCTTCCTTCAAACTGACACCAACTGGATACGAATTTCCAGGAGCCACCAGTTTTCCAGGAACTGTGATTGCATTGGATTTTTGATCACCAATCTGATGCACCGCCAAGCACGTTCGAAGATCAAGAACGTGATGGGAACAGTTATCGGTGTGGCCTATCAACGCGCCATCGGAGGCATCCCTTCGCCAGATCTGCAGTGCAGCGCTGAATTGTTAGGTGGCTCACCAACGAACGAACGGCCTTGCGCTCCAATCGCCGACTCGATTAGCCTTTTCTAGCTTTTTCACCGCGTACAAACTAATACCAATGTTGAAGTTGTCTTCAACCTAACGAAAACCACCAACGAGCCAATCACATCCGTGTACCTTCAAAGGCATCCACGAGATCTACTGTAAACCTCAATTCTCTACACCTGCAACTTTCACTACTGACTGTGTATACATACTTTTGTGGAACGAAGAGGAGCCCACAGTGGCTGCCTATTGGGTATTGGTCCATTAGCCTCTGTCAAATTGTTGGGAAGAAGGGGACCGATACCCACCGAAGCCAACGGAATCGGCGGCATATCCGACGGCTCCGGCCGTCCTACACTATCACAACGCTCCCGACACACCAGTGTCTCCCTCATCGATGCCGTCGTCGGCTTACGCACCGGCGTTCCACGCGCTGCTCCCGTTGGAAATCTGGGACGAGGTCGCTCCGTTCCTCACCGGCTGGGAGCTCGTGAACCTCCAGTCGGTCAGTCGCGACGCCCACGCACTGTTCACGGCCGCCAAGTGGTGGACACCGCGGCTCAGTGGTCTATCTTCTACCGCCAGCGACCCACAACGCGCGTATCGCGACCAGCAGTCGTTCGCGTTCGTACTGAACAATGCGGCGACGACCACGACCGACTCGCCGACACGCCGTGGTGCGACCATGGCCCTCACGGCGGCGTTCTCTGTACCGTTTGTGTTTGGCCGCGACGCACGGGCGTTCAGTATCGAGATGTGGTTTGCGCTCCACGGCACAGCGCACGGCGGCATTGTGCTCGGTGTCGGCACGCCGTTCCACGTGTCGCCGAGCTGGCACCCGTTGTTTGAGACCTGGGTTCGTGTCGACGAAGACTGCAATCTCTACAGCTCGATCCTCGCTCCGAACGACACAGCGACCTCCCCTGTCGTGGTGACCCAGCTCGAACCCGACCGATGGCACCACCTCGTGCTGACGTTTGAGACCCAAGCGGCCGTGGGTCGCGGTCCTGCGGTCCCGGGTGCGGCCCGCGAGCACTGGCGCGTCGGCGAAGAGCGCGTGTACGTCAACGGCGAGCTCGCGACCGTGCAGCGTGGCTCGCTAAGTCGTTTCTGGGCCTTCAATTCGTTCGTCTTGCTCGGCACGGGCTGTCGCTCGGTCGCCGCGGCCCAGAACGGCGAAGCGGGCAAGCAGTGGGTCCCGTTCAAAGGCGTGGTCGACGACATGAAAGTGTGGCATTCGGTGCTGCGGCCCCACGACGTCAAACTACTGGCAACGCATCGCAGCGACCAGCACGTGCCGCCGCCGGTCCACTCGTGGAAAGCGCTGGCGACCAGCGCCGCACCAAAGCGGCTCCCCGACCACTCGCTCGAGTTTCGCGGTTCGCACGACTCGCGGCTCCACAGTCGCGGCGTGAGCGTCACGGTTGTGAGCCGCTCGAACTTTCAGCGTGGATTGCTGGAAGACCGGCTCGAGTTTCATCCGTTCTGTCCCGACAAGAGCAGCTCGTTTGCGATCGAAGTGTGGTTCTACTTGCTACCGGAAGACGAGTCCAACTGGGGCGGCGGGACTATCCTTGGTGCGCAGTCGCGTGACGTGGCCGATGCCTACACGCCGGCACGTACACGGCAGCTCCTGTACGTGGACCGTCACGGACGTTTGTTTGCGTCGGTGCTCGATGAGATTGCATTCCCCAGCGGTGCCCAGCGCCTGCGTCCTCGCAAGTGGTACCACGTCGTCTTGCGGTATCAAGACGGCAAGCAAGAAGTCTTTCTCAACGGCGTGCTACGACGGCGGTCGCACGGTGCGCTCGTGCGCGACTGGGACACGCTCTCGCACATGCAAGTGGGCACGGGCTGCGTGACCAGCAACGACCGCGGAGCGCCCAAGGGATGGTACGGCTTCCACGGCCGCATAGGTGACGTGCGGATCTGGGGTCCGCGGCTCAAGGACAAGCACTTTACGGTGATTCTCGAGCGCAGCAGTGCGACCCGCG
The DNA here is from genome assembly GCA_023337915.1 of Pythium angustatum. Lineage (NCBI taxonomy): Eukaryota > Oomycota > Peronosporomycetes > Pythiales > Pythiaceae > Pythium > Pythium angustatum. The sequence goes on along the minus strand of JAADXQ010000004.1, from coordinate 30,442 downwards.
TCGGCTACGTGCGCCACGTGGAGCCCGTGTTCTCGCTCCAGAACGACGGGCGGCTGCCGCACTTTGTGTGTGTGCAGAACTCACGACCGAGGGAGCGTGTGTTTGTGCCTCGGATCGACACGCCGCGGCACAAGCCAACGCAGGAGCCGTCGCATGAACGATCGGAGCCGTCGGAGCCCGAGAGTGAAACCTCGCTACGGCACGAAGCGATCCCGAAGCACGAGCCAACGCTGGTGCACGGCAGTGGATCGTCCAAGTGGCTGCGCGCCGTGTGGCAAAAGGCCACGACGGCACTCTCGTCGCACTAAGTGCAGAAGAAATCTCTCGTGTCTGTGCATACGCAATGCCGACGAATCGTGGTGGTCTGGAACCGAAATGTATTTGTGTTTGGTGTGAACGTGGACGTATGGAATACGCACCCGACGGATCTCTCTCCTTCTCTGCCGTGCGGGTCGTCACGTGCGTCGAGATGTGGGGTCAATGGATCCCATCACTCCATCAGCCCCAACTGGTCGAGGCCGTTTGCATCGATGAACTGCTGCACGCGTGACGGATGGTACTTGACGCGCGCGTCTTCCTGCTCCAGGAACTCGTCCAGTGCGTACCTCATACTGAACCACTTCGGAATTCGCAGCACACCATCGGCCGACGTGTAAAAGTCAAAGAGGTCGCCAAACGTGACCTTGGCGTACTTGAACTCGATGGGCATTTCCTCAATCTTCCAATGACACCCAAATTCGCCAATCTTCTTGTCGTAGAGGACACGAATGGCACCGAGTTCGTCCTTGCAGGTGACTTCCCCTAATGCGCATCCTGCGACGATGTGGTCTTTACCCAATGCATAGATCGTCACTTGAACATCACTCCAAAGGTCGAACCACTTCTTGAAATTCTCCACGCGCGTGATGCGGAACGCTGGGGACGATAGCGACGCGCTTGTTTGGCTGCTCATGAGGATGCTGCGTGGTGCACTGCGACGGCTTCAGGTTTGGGACTGGCGAGTCCCTCAGCGCCCGCCTGTAGCCCCTCCAAGTTGGCAGCGTATGGATGTCATTTCGGAAACACTGGAGTCCAGGATTATTTCAGAAAAAGTACATTTCCAAGAATTTGAGCATTGAGCTACAAACCCGCTAGGGGGCGCGAAGCGCCGGCTCTGGGTTAGAGGACGGTTGTGTATCCGATGCCTATATGATGGTGCTCAAGCGCATTATCGGCGATGCATGCCGACAAAGTTGCGATGAACACCAAGTTTCGTACTTAAGAGGATACGAAAATGGCCATAAAAGGGTCGGATCCTGGACAAATCCTGGTCGTTTTCGTACTTTTTATGCACACGAATCCTGGACTCCATCACTCGCCATGTCATTTGTGCTTATTTTATCCCGCGGCTCTTAGACCCAACGGCCAGAACCTGAAGACTATATTCTCAGCCGCTTAGATTCGCCACGGCTCCGTATCCAATCGATCCGCTGCATCGAGGACGCGAACAAGGCGCACCAGTTTCACTTTGTAAACGTGCGGCTCAGCCGTTGTACACGGGTGTCCACTCGGAGGTGCTCGTACCCAACGACAAGCTAGTGCAGAAACCAGCGCTGTGTCACGTGTGGGAGCAAGTGCTGGCCACGAACTGCTGCCGCCGTGCGTAGACCAGTACATTCGCACACGATTACTGACAGTGTGAGCATGGAGCGAGCGAACAAGAGCGAAGTACGAGCGAGCGAAAAGCGGGGAGGTATTTCCAATCCGGGGTACAAACCAATTAGTTTGTCCGGTCCGGGGTACAGCTGTTCCAAGGCGGGGTACAAAACCCAAAACATCTCCCAGTCATTGAGGTGACTATTGTTTTAAGATGGAAGGGTGGCGATGGAAATTTGGACGCAATTTTTCTGCATTGTTTCTTGTTAGTGGCGTCCTCTTTTTCTAACTGTATGGCAAGAGCCTCGCTCATGCCAACATCACCAAAAATGCAATGAAAGAATAGATCATGCACTCCATGCGATCCTACGCGATGGATTGACGACTTGTTGTACCACGGCGAACTTCTCCTTGGCTGGGGATCCGGTTGTTTCGGCGTCGACCGCGACGTGGGCGGAAGAGGGGTGGTGCCAGGTCCTCTTCGACCAGTTCCTCTTCGAGAGGAATGTCAATACCTCCTGCTGGAACGGTAAACGCGTCCTTGTAGGTTTGAGCATGGTAGAACGTGGCACAAAAGTCGGTCATGTCCTCGATCCGACCAAGATGGACCAGGAATGCGAGGATATGGCGGCACGGGATCTGGAACTGAGCGTAGTAGCCACAACTACACTCGGTCGGATTGAGCGTCACACGTCGGCGTACCTGTGGAATTGCTCGCAGGTTCACGACGTACGCAGCATCGTCTGACGACTGGATCACTCGGCAAAATCCCTGCTCGCGCATTTGCTCCTGAAGTAGTCGCTGCGCATATGGCGTGACTGTCTGCCCTCGACTAATCCATTCAACAGCATCAGCATGCCGAAGGTGAGCGACTTCCATCATCTTGATCATCTGGCGCTCGAAGAATGCAAACGGAGGAAGGTGCCTGTCTGGCAACATGGCGGAGTTCGTCGCCTCGACGAAGCTTGTCGTTCGGCATCCGAATAGACTTCGCGTTCGCAACCACGGATAGAGCGCCCATGACTCGGGATTGATCTGCCGCAGATAGTTGGCCACTTCGGGGTGAGTGACAGCAATCACTGCGAGGATGCTCTCGAATTCTTCGACGGTTTGGGCCGATTGTGCTCGATAAATTTCCGATAGCACTGCTTGTCCTGCGTTGCGATACGCGTGGTTGACGTTTCCGATGATGTGTCGGGTGCAGTAGTGGAGTTCGAGTTGGCGCTCTCTAGCAGCCGCGAGTAGACCGCCGTTTCGATCACTGAATACTGGCCACTCAAATGTCACGCCAGCGCGAATGCAGCAGTCAAAGAACCACCCGTAGTTGCCCGTGTCTTCGCCAGTACACAGTGCCACTGCAAGTGTTAGGTTTCGGCCGTTGCCATCGCGTGCCACTAGGGCCAACATTGTTCCGCGATACAATGTGTGTCGCATGAAGGAGCCGTCACAGCCGAGGATCGGTTGAAGTCCGCTCGAGAGCTGTTGGACGTACGGGTAAGCAATGAAAGCCCGTCCAAAGCGGCTAACCGTTTCATCGAGCGTCGTGACGAGATCCACAACCGAACGGTTGTTCAGTCGGCTAAAGACTGCGAGGAGACTGGGAAGGAAGCGGTAGCGCTGGATGTAGTCTCCGAACTGCTCGCTCACGATCACGTCCCTGACACGATACGCCATGGACCGAGTGATCTGCCAACCTTGTATGCGCTGGACAATCTCGAGGAGCGGGCGCCCTCCAATGCGCGGGTTGGCGGTGACAGCGGCCCGAACTATCGGCAGTGCTGCCACTTGTGCTTGAGTCGGATTGGCTACGCCAGTTACACATAGTTGATCTAGCGCAACTACCACCGTCGCTCGGTAGCCGTGGATGTCTAGGCGCCGGACTTGGGTTAGCACGACGCGCAAGTCACAGCCTCGACGCTCACAAAGGTAGACAGTGAACGTTCTTCCGCGTTGGTCTCGATGCGTGCGGACGAGGTGGGCGTTTTGGATGCCCAGCTCTCTGATCGCCGTCGATGCCGCCCGCCTTGAGTCAAAAAGCCGTCCGAGCAGAGGTTGCTGACCAGCACCATCGAGGAGATGCCAGAGTTCGTCGTCGTCTTCCACAGCCCAACCAGCTTCCGCGTCTTCCGGGGGAGGTCCTTCCATGTTGCGCCGCGCAACAGATCGTAGAATGAACTCAATCGAGCACTGAAGTGGCGGCCACAGTAGAGTATGCGCTAGGACCAGATGCGTGCATCATCCTCAGTTGCTTTGGACCATCACCTACTGCATCTTCAACGTGCGATAAACGGCACGCATGCTGGTGATAAACGGCACGCATGCTGGTGCCGAGGCGTTGCTCACAATCTCTATTTCCGGCAGGACCGAAACTTCAAGTAGACAGATCAGTTCCGAATTGTGCTGACACCATCGGTTGTCTCCGACTACAAAATGCCAATTTCCAGTAAGCCGACACACCGCGGATCACTTTGCAGCGACCTTAGGACACCAGGGAAAGCGTTGGTCTCGCATACTGCTGATGGGCTGTATCGGATCTATGCCATCAGGCCCGCAGTGCAGAGAATGCCATTTGTTGTCCTACTTGCGATGTGCCTCCCGAAGGAGTTACAGCGAGGATTGTCATGTGTGTAGTCGGATTCAAATTCAGAACTGAGATGACCAAGTGGCGGAGTCTGTATTTTCTACCACTGTTTCGAAAATATCGATAATTCCAGATTCTTCAGGATCAATTCGAGGAGATTGTGGAACAATCTAGACCATTCCAAGATTAATCTAGAAAGATACTCTCTCCTATTGTTCTCGTTAACTCAGTGCATTATCTCTGTGTACCCCGACTGGGAGATGTTTAGGGTTTTGTACCCCGACTTGGAGCAGCTGTACCCCGGACCGGACAAACTAATTGGTTTGTACCCCGGATTGGAAATACCTCAAAAGCGGGCGTGGTAAGGTGGCGGTTCGGCTTGGCGGTACGACTTCCTTCCTCATACTACGTGAGTGATTCCTGCGCTGTCTTTCAACTGTAGGTCTGTGCCACCACGTGATGAGGCCGTGACGCCAAGACTCGTCGTGGCGGGTGCAGCCCCCGCGCGTCCTTGTCCATGTCGCGTCGCAACGAGTACACAGGCGTATCCACGAGATCCGCGGCCCCACGAAAGAGCCGTTGGACGTCGACGTCGCTCATCTCCTTGTGCCACACACTGGCGTCGTGGATTAGTCTGTTGAACCCGTACCAGCCGCAAAAGTCGGGTGTTGGCTTGGCCGCGGGCGGCGCACGACTGATGCAACCCGAGCCAATGTTGAGGTAACTCAGTCGCGACCACTCGCGGTACAAAATGCCGTTCGCTTGGTGCTTGACTTCGCCGTCCAAGTAGACCGTCACGCCGCGTCCAGTGTAGACCACGGCCATGTGGTACCACCGATTCGGCAAAAGCTCACGTCCAATGAGCACGGGCGTTTCGTTCTGGAGAAAGAACGAGCACAGATTGCCTTGGGGATCGACCATCACGAGCTGGTGGTGGCAGTACGGCCACGCCGGGTCCTGACACGACAGGTCCTGGGCTCCGAGCAAGACGCCACCGCTAAACGTATCGTCGGCGTCGTTCAGACTGAACCAAATGCTAAACGTAAACACGTCGTGGACGGCCCCAAACGTGCCTTCGACGCCGTTCGGCATCGGGACGATCGCCCCGCGGTCGCGCCAGCGTTCTTCGAGCCGCAAGCCGTGAAACTGAAAACACTCGTCCAGCAACGCAGCGTCGCGGAGAAACAGGACTTGCATCGGACGCGGCGCACTGGAAATGACCTGGCCGACTTGGTTCCGGTCCATGCCACGGACGCTGCGGCTGTTGACGGCGACCACGACATCGCCGAGCCGCACTTGGCCCGAGGCTTCGATTTCGCCGAGGGCCCCCGACGACGACCGGAGAAACTTGCTCACGACCACGCGGGTGCCGATCGAATTGATCTTGACGCCGAGCCACTTGTGGTGGAGCGTGACAACGCTAATGGTCGGCGTGGCGGCTGAGGACGCTGCGTCGTCGTGGGCGGTCGACGACGACGCGACGGTATTGCGCCGGGCGGTCATGAGGTCGTCGACGTCGACGCCCATCATGGTCATGGCCGACGTATTCTTGCGGCGTCCGTCGGCCATGGACGCCTCGTCACGAAGGAGCCCGTCGTCTGTCGCCGTCGCAAGGCCACCGCCCATGAACGACGCACTGTGCCCACCGGCGACGAACCGCTCCTCTTCGTCGACAAGCTCAAGCAGCTCCGTCGCGACACTCGCCATGGACGGACGGGTTGTAGGATCGGTACGACCCATGGCAGCAATCAACTCCCACACGCGGTCGTCCACATGCTCGGGACGATCAGGTAGTTCGCCGGCCAGCACGCGCGCCCGCACTTCGTCGTCGGCGAGCCACCCCCACGGCAGTTCGCCCGTCACGGCTTCGAGGAGACACATTCCGAACGCATACACATCGATCGCAAACGCCAGCGTCGCGTCCGTGCTGCTGGAGGTCGCGTCGTCACGAAGGAGCTCGGGTGCTTTCCAGCGAATCGACCCGGGCGTCTCGAGGATACCTGGGTCCTGGTGGTTCTTGTCGTGCTGGACCGACCGGAAGAACGACGAGAACGGACCAATCTTGGCCATGCCGTCGCTACCGACCGAGAGGCTACTGAGCTTGAGGTCGCGACACGTCACGTCGCGTGTATGGAGGTACTGGAGTGCACTTGCGACTTGCCAGAGCAGCCGCAAGGTCGAGCGATGCGGATCGTCCGACGACGCCAACAAATACTCGTCCAGTGCGCCGTTGGCCGGGAACTCGATCACGAGAAACGGCGTCGCACCGACGAGACAGCCGCCGTGCATTTTCAAAACGTTGGGATGTTCCAGTGACGACCAGAGCTCGGCTTCGGACTGCAGTGCTGCCCGCAGTGCGTCGTGTTGTTCTGTGGTTGTGGTCGTGGTGGTGGTCGTCGTCGTTGTGGTCGTCGTTGCCTTGAGTCGCTTGACCGCGACCCGTGTCTTGAACCGACCCCAGCTCGCGCGATAGACTTCGAGGTAGGCACCACCGGCAAACGGCGCCTTGTCGATCGACAGATCGGCCGGCGACAGGAACCACGACGGGATCACGGGGACGTCGACGGTCGCAAGACGCACGAGCTTCCGGAACGCCGTGCGCAACAAGTCGGCCGTCCGGTCCTGTCCGCTGCTACCAGTAGCAGTAGTAATACTCAGTGCCGTGCCTGGTACCCGTGGCCGTGCCGGCGCCACCGTCGTTGGCTGGAGCCGCATGGTCTTCATGGCGGCCCGCAACACCGCCAGTGCTTCACGCTGGGCATCGGGCGTCGCGACTTCGCGATACAGCGCTTCGCTGGTCGTCAGCGCCTGCTGAAACTGCCGCTCAACGTCGTCGCGGTCGAGCGTCCACTCGGACCGCCACTGCCGCTCGGGGTCCACGTGCTCGAGCCGCAACAAGCGAAAGATCCCATCGAGCTCTTCGTGCAAATCCTGAAGCTGACGAAACCGCCGCGCGTCCGTGAGCCGCAAGACGAGATTCCGCGTCGCGTCGCCGTCGACAAACGCTTCGAGCTGGGTCACGAGTTCGCCGAGCGTCGCGACGGCGCGTTGATGATGCGACGCCGCTGGGTGGTGAGCGCTGCCACCGACACCGGCGCCGCTGCCGGTCGAGCCCGTGGACGTTGCCGACATTGAGAGCATGTGCTCGAGCTGTCGGTTGAGCACGTGGAGCCGCGCGAGCACTTTGTCGCAGACGCCGCGGCACTCGCGGGCGCGGGCGACGTGGTCGCGTAGAGCGGCAAGTCGCGCGCTCGTGGTGAGGACCGACGTGGTGGAGATGACTCCCATAGAGATAGATGGAGGGCCAGGGCCCGCGGCCGAGAGCGAGAGCGACGACGCCGACGAGGCACGGGGGTCCATGGACACAGCGAGACGATGATAGTTCCCTGGTGCGTGGTTCGACAATAATGCTGATGGAGAAGGGGGAGAACATGAACCCAATGGGACGCATTCTTGGCACTAGGTATTGATTATACACGGATATTGACTATAAAGGGTAAACAATACATTCGAAGAATTAGAATGTTGAATTGGTACAGGTATAGGATACGGAAGGTCTTCAAATAAAACAGGCTTGTCCGTCGTGGTGACCTCGTAGAGAAACACAGAGGGAGGCTTTGACGGGTCGGAGTTGAATGATGCGGGGACTACACCCGCCACAATGATGCGCGTTGATCGACAGATCTGCGCCCAGCGCAGACGTTTCTGCGAAAGAAGATCCACACTGCGCCAACACACTCGGCGGCATGACCACCACAGGCAAATCCCTCGCCTTCTTTCCACACCACGCACATCGCTACTGGTACTAGCTGCGTAGCGCGTCGCGACCGTGAGCCGTCCAGCGCACCCGTCGCCGTCCCCATCGCCACCGCCGTTCCGCATCAGGCGCGTGGAAAACACCAGCAAATGGTTCTGCACTTTTGGTCGATGCGTGCATATCCGTGGCGTGGGTCGAGGCGGATCTCCGGCAACCTTTCAATGCGAGGAAGCTACACGCACCAACGAACTCGGCACCATTCGTTTCCTCTACGAAAAGAGACTCGGTGCGTTGAGTGTCATTGGTCCCTCGAGGACGTACCCACGGAGTTCAAGTACGCCAAGGTGAAATTTGGCGACCTCTTTGACTTTTACACGTCGGCCGACGGCGTGCTGCGGCTTCCGAATTGGTTTAGCATGAAGTATGCGCTGGACGAGTTTCTAGAGCAAGAAGACGTGCGCCAGAAGTACCATCCATCGCGCGTGCAGCAGTTTATCGACGCGAACGGCATGGACCAGTTGGAGCGGATGGAGTAATGGGATTGATTGGCTCAGTATCTCTTCGCAGGAGCAGACCCGGAAGGCTGAAGAGAGACAGGCAGGACTCCATTGAGTGTACTGTTCATGGTAGGAAGAGATTCGTCGGTGCAGTCGCAGGCGTGAATGAGACAGATCGGTTGAACACGAAGCGCCTCCATCAGGAACGACTGACTCGTCGCGTTACGCTATAGCGACCACTGTTGTCTGCGAGGTCCTTGGTATGTCTGTCGTCCGGAGTGAACTGGTCGCTCCTTCGGATCGGCGTCGCCAGTGACGATCTCTATGATATACTGTTCACCCGCCACGGCGTGTCTTGGCGTCACGGCCTCATCACGTGGTGGCACAGACCTACAGTTGATGGACAGAATAGGATTTGTTGACGGTAGGAAGGAAGTTGTGCTATCTTTTCGGAGTATTTTGGACCAGAACTCGACGCTGGAGATGGATCAGACCGCCAAAGACAGTGAGTGATACACGTTAGGGACGCACGCTCGCGCCATTGCCTGACTCGAGCATCTTCAGAACGCCGCGCACACCAGCATGAGCGCCACGCGCAGCACATCCGAGTTTCCGATCCGAGCGGTCGAGAACTTTGGCAAATGGTTCAGTGTGTTTACCACCTTCCCAAACCCTCGCTATGGAGCAAGTGTCATCTCCTTGAAAATGATGGTCGTGGTGCACGCAGAGGATAAAGACGACCATGTCGCGATCGTTCGCAGATTTTACGAGTGGAGAATTGGCCAAGTCGCGAGCCACTGGGACGGGTCATCGGAGCCCCTCGACTTCAAGTACGCCAACATCAAGTTTGCCGAGCTCTTCGCCTTTTACACGACGCCTGACGGCGTGTTGCCATGGTGCCATCTGAAGTTTGCGCTCGACGAATTCCTCCAAGACCATCCACGCTACCAGTACCATCCGTCGCGTGTGCAGCAGCTCATCGACGCGAACGGCATCGAACGCCTCACGCTAATGGAGTAGTTTGACTCGATGCATGAAGACCCGCGCTGTGCGATCTCGCCTTCTACGTGTTCCGACGCACGAGTATGACCACCAAGACAATGACGAGCGTTTAGACCAGAGACGCAAGGGCGTACTTGTCGTAATGGAATTCAGTTCCTTCTATTCAACACACACATCCGAGTTTTCATCAGCACCATTGGCACTGCTCAGTCAACTTGTAGTTCGTATTCGTCGACCATGCTTTCTCTCTCTCACGCACTCAGTAATAGTTGTTGCGGATGTACTGGTCCGACGTGCGGCGGTTGCGCGCGACTTCGTTCGCGAGCTGGTGGTTCGCATACAGCGTCAGCAGCGCACGCATGCGCTTGCTGTTGAGGTAGAGCGGTCGGCCGCGACGCAAATTGATGTCTTCTTCGCCAAACATATCGAGGTACGGCGAGCCAAAGTACGAGCTCCGCGGGCCAAACACGAGCAACACCGACGACGAGCGCATGAGGAAAAAGAGGCCAATGCCGTAGCCGCACGAGATCGCGTGGGCCGTGCAGGCACCGACACCGTCGCTCTGGCGGCGGCAGCAGTCGGTGCCAGCACAGAGCACTTGCTCACACACGAGACAAATCGCTGGGTTCTCGACGAGCTTGCCGGTCGTCGGGCAACGACTGTGCGCAAGCACTTCCGAGTGGAGATCCGTGTACAACGGCTGCAGGCGCACGAGCCGCACGTTTGCAAAGTAAAACTGGCGCGCATTGTTGGCGTCCTCGACACAGCGGATCGGCAGCGACGGCAGCTCGTTCATGTTGCGCATAATCACGTGCATCTGGTCCGATTCCGAGGTCCCATCGCTTGGTGCCAGCATCATTGACAGCTCGTCGATTGACTGCAGCATGCCGTCCACGTGGCCGTGCTGACGGTAGTCAAACTGGGTCTCGTCCGGTACACATGCGAATCGAGACGTGCGGAGCTGCGCGGCACACTGGTCCAAGTACGCGAGCAATGTGCCGTCCTGGAGCACGTGCTCGACCGACGGCAGCCCCAGCTGCTGGCACATGTCGTGATAGTTCGTGCTTAGCCGCAACGAGCTGACAAAATTAGCATAATTGGCGGCATCTGGATCGTTCTCGCCACGGAAAAAAGCGCGGCAGAGCAACGTGACCTGGCGCATGAACGCCAGGCAGCTAGACTGGAACAGGTACAGCAGCTGCGAGCCGCGCGGCGGCGTGTGCGGCGCACCGTCGCGTTCCGAGCGTGCGAGTAGTCCAACACCTGCCTGGGCACTCAGCCGATCCATCAGCACCGAGAGATGCCCAGCCATCGCCTTCTCCTTCGCCGTCATCCGATCAGGATTCACCGCAGCATCATCGTCCATGCGGTCACCGGCATCGTCCTCCTCGTCGTCGTCGTCATCGTCTTGCTCCTCGGCACTCATGCGTGCGATTTGAAGTAACACCTGCACCATCTGAAGCACGCACATTGATCGGATCGTGAGCAAGATCTCGGCCTTTGTGTGAAGCATGCTGCTGCACATTGCAACACACAAGTAGAAGAGATCTTGCGCAAGGATCGGCTGCCCCAGCTGAAGCGGTGCACCACGCGAGAGCGCGGCGATCCAGTCTTCCGCGCTCAGGCTCAAGCGCAAATTGCTGAGAATCGGCATGACCATCGTGCGATAGAAGTCCTGCTTGCGGTTCTTGAAGAGTACAAACACGCGGCGAAGCGACCGTAAAACGCAGTTCAACTTCCCATCGTCCTTTGGTGAGAACGTATCCAAGTGGCCTTCCAAAGACTCGGGCAACGACACAGCGAGGCGGACCTTCAGGCTCGGATTGGGCGGGTTCAGAAGCGACGTGATACGAAGCGAAGAGAATGACGGTGGGGGCACCGACGAGACAGACGTTGGTGCCGACGGAGCTGGCTGCGGCGAAGACTCGCTCGACTGACGACTCACGAGCGGTGAGTTGCGGGCCTTTCGTCTCTTTGACAGGAAGTTTTCGGCTGGCGAGTTCGCTGATTCAAGCGCGAAAATGGCGGCAGAGACGCCGCTCAACTGGACGCTTGTGCAAGTCGACGCAACGGACGACCACATCAAATGAGCGAGTTGCGGCCCGGTCGAGAAGAAGCTCTTCTTTAGCGTTGCAATCGTAGCAGTCAGGTGCGACATCTCTGGATGGAATCGTGAAAGAGCTTCGAGGAATGACACTGCAAACTGCTTCATTGCACGCACATCGGCTTCTTCTTGTCCGGCACCTGCGCTGCCACTGGTTGCGGCCACCGCATCGTCAATTTCTTCGTCCTCATCGGTCCCCACAGCTGCCAATTCGTCATCCAAATCAATATCTTCTGCCTCCTCGTTGTCTCCCTCGACTTCTAGACCAGCGAGGCGGGTGGGTAGTCCGTCAGTGAGCCACGACAGTACGCTGCCAGTGTCTTGCTTTGTCTGGAACACACGCTCCATGGCGTCTCGATCGCGTTGTTGCTCTTCGTGCGTGAGGGTCTTACTTGGTGCCACGTACGGCACGAGCATCGAGCTGAGGGACTGACACAGAGGGCAGAGGAACTCGCCAAAGTGAGCGTCGAACGCGATATTGGACTGGCTGTGCTCGAGGTTGAACCGCGACTGGGCCTTGACCGAGTCGAAGTATTTCCGCCAGCATACCAGGTGCACTGCATGGCCGCATAGCGTTAGGAACAATGGCGGTGGGAAGGTCTCCGACAATGGCGCAGCAGGAAAGGGTTTCTCTTGAAGAGCATGAGCGTTCGCTTGGCTTGTTTGTGCGTGGCCAATGTACATGACAGGCTCCTTCTTCTTCTTCTGAGTGCAGATAATACACTCAGGCGGCGGAGGTGGACGGTAAACAATTGCCGCACCAGCTGGTGTGCACTCCTCACCAGATTCACCGGTACCTCGTTCTCCATCCTCGTCGTCATCTTCATCAAATTCATCCATGTCCGCGAAGAATGCCGACTGAGCAAATGCTTTCTGTTTGGCCATCATCGCCTCGATCGCACGCTGTTGGTGAAGTTTCTTGAGCTGTGCCTTCGACAAGCCGTTTTCAATGCCTTGATCGTCAGGCTTCTTCATACCCTTCCACACATTCTCCTGCAGGTACGCGTGGATTGCAGTGTCGATGGCAGCAAGCTCCTTCAGAATCCAGTAGATAGCAGAAATAGTAGACTTCGAGGTCTCGAAGTCGTGCTTGATCTGCTCTTTCGCCAACGTGGCAAGCAAGGAGACGATACTCAGGTCTTCTACCTCGTTCACATCGCCCTGGTCGCTACTGCAAAACATCACCACACACCACAAACGTCAGCCAAAGTTCCATGAAGACAGTATTGCGAAGCGAGGTAGACGTACTCGCTGCTCATCTGAACGTCACCGTCCGATGACTCGTCAGTGTGCCGCTTGAATCGCTTTTTGCCTCGTGAGCTCGTCCATTCGTTCTCCTCGAATGCACTCGGACCGCTTCGCAACAATCCCAACACACGGCGCTTCTTCGTGTCCACTAGTATGGCCCCTGCGTTCGGATCCTCATTGCGCAAAACGAGCGTGACCAGATTGATCAGATGGATAGCCCGCATGATCACCATGACCGTCGTCTTCTTCGGAGTGGACTCCGACGTCGCATCTTCCAGAATCAGCCGCATGATCCCGAGCAGTCCCTTTTCACAAACAAGGAGTCGAACAGATGCAAACGACGCGTGAACGGGTGGCAAGTGCTGAACGAGAGCGATTGGCTCATCCTCGACCTTCCACGTCTTGAACAACGCCTCTTGTCTCGAGAACTGCGCCTTCTCGTGAGCAGAGCGGGCGAGATGATAGAAGGCTGGGTCATACTCACGATAGAACTCCTTTCTCAGCACGTACTTGTTCGGTTCCATTCCACCTCCATCACCACCGTCGCTGTTGACATCGTCGGTACCAACCCGATTTCGTTGCACCTGGATTTCTGCCACGTCCTCAAGAATTCTTTCGAGTCGCTCGAGATGTTCATTGCCCTGGGGCGACGAGACTCCACCAAACGGGGTCGAGGTCATGAATCCGGTTTGGTCCAAAAGCTCCGACAAGCGGCAGGGGTGTTGTGAAAGCCGATGGACAATCTCTCGTCGAAGCCACGTGTCACGCTCTTCAATATCTTTCATCGGCGGAGGAAGTTCCGTGACCATCCAGATCAAATGTAACAAGGCACCTTCCAGCAGTGAGACGAGTTTTTCGTCACCCATCGTAAACGTTGCCTCACGGTAACTCTCGTGGCCGCTTGTGTTCCACGACTGAAGCCACTCCATCAGACCGAACCGGTCGAAATAGACGCCCAGGAACTTTGTGAAGCCGATAACGCACGAACCAATCTGAACGAGAAGCAAGTCCAAGTCTCGGAGCTCGGAACACAGGGGCGGATTCGTGTAGTGAAGCATTTGGCGATGCATCGACTGTCCATTGCGGATCCAGAGACCAGACTGGATTTGTGCGCACAGTACCAGCGTTCGGAGCGGGAATTCGACCATGCCATAGACGAGCATCTTCTTTCTTCGTCGCTTGGAGTCATCGTCCTCGTAGCTCAAAGTGTTGTGACGATCGACAAAGCCCAGCGATTCTTCGATAAAGGATTTCCAGTCGGTAACGTCAGGTCCGTAGTACAAGCTCTCGAGCAAAAAGTTGGCCAAGAACCCGTGCATGGGATAGTGAAACGAGACAGGCTGACTAGCCACGTCGTACTTGACAATTTGGTCACCCAACGGTGTGCCGACACCGAACCCAAACGTCGGCATGTGCATCGCCAACGTCGGGTCCGTCACGCCCCCAAACTCCAGTTGCTCCCAGAAGCATTCCATCACATTGCGGATCATGGTCGACTTGTCGTCGATCTCGCCCTCGTGTTGGCGGAGGCCTTTGCACAAAGTCGTCAACAAGCGGCTAATGTACGAGTGGAAGTTGAATGCCGAGAACCACAGCTGCGTTTCAAAAGTGACGTGAGCGTGGCCATCTTGGATTCGGACCTGAGGATCAAAGCCTTGCATCTGGCGCAGCGCAGCAAACCACTTGCGCAAATGATCACGGTTAAGGAACAGATCGCTGGTCATCGACGGGATATTCATGACGTAGCCAAAATGGTCCACCACAAACGAGTACCGCTTGAACTTCAAGATCGAGTGATCACAGTCCAACGTTCGGGTCGGTAGAGAAAGCGCGGACGACGGAGACGAAGAGGACGACGAGCGGGCCGCAAGACTCGTGGCCCCCGAAAGCGTAGACGTCTTGGCCAGATCGAGAGCCGTAGTCAGTGTGTCCAAGATAATCTCAATCAGACCGAGGCCAGCGAGCCGAGCCACGATCGAAGGCGTCGTAAAAATCTGGACGCCGTAGCCGAAAAGCGTCTCGTCGCGCGTTCCAATCCCGCACAGATACTTCACCATCAAGCGGTTGTACACTTTCAGAAACACGAGCGAGAACTGTAGTTTCGGCTCCTTGTCTCCTTGTAGCTTGAGGTAGAGCTCGTACAGCACCGTGACAACTTCCTTGCGAAAGTACGGGTCCGACAAAAACATGACTTGGATCGGTTCTTTCGGCGCCGACAGTGCGTTCGACGTGGCAAACAACTTGTCACAAAACATCTTGTGCAGCGGCATTGAAAACGTGCAGAGCGACTTGACCCACTGGATGACCTTGGCCGAAATGTTCTCGTCGCGAATGTGCTGATCGTGCACGACACAGACGTGCCAACCTTCGGTCTTGAGCTGCTGCATCAACGCGAGTGCATCGCGGAGCGTCAAATTCGACGCAATCAATTCCGAGCCGTTCGAATCAATACTGCGCACGAGCCGACGCGCTTCGCGAATGTGCTTCTTCGACAGCGACGACACGAGATCTTCGTCCGAGTGCACGTCGTCGTTGCAAATGCGCACGTGGAACCGCGGCGACCACGTTGCGCTCGAGCGTCGCTGCTGCGTCGGACTGCCAGGGACCGACGCTCCATTGGCCGTAAGGTCGGCTTCGTGGAGCACGCGGTGTTGCTCGAGCATGATACGTCCGTGGCGATCGACCTTGTCGGGATCAAACGAGTCGATCGAGGCCTTGGCCCTCTCGACCAAGAAATTCACAATTTCTTCAAACAATGCGTGTGCGACTTGCGTGAGCACAGGCGGCAGCGGGACGTCGTCGGCACTTTGCTCGTGCTGCCCGTGGTACACACAGAACCCGTCGGGCGCCCAGGCCTCGGCGTCGCCACAGTCGCACATACCACCGGGCGCGGTACGGTGAAACGTCACGTCGTGGCCGTCGTGGTTGCCGTTCTGGTAACACTTGAGACAGAGCACACAGGTCTCGTCGAGCTGGCACGTGCGGCAATTGAACGCAATGTCGTTGCGCTGAAACATGTAGCCACACAGGCCATGCGAGGTCTTGGGCTTGAAACGCTGCAAGTACGCTTCGCACGTGGTCTCGGGACTGCCGTCGGTCTGCGCCAGTAACAGCGCGTCGAGAAACGCACCGATCGCATCGACGCGGACGCCCGCTTGGACTTCTTTCACGAGCACCGACGACCACGAGGCCTCGAGGACGTCGGGAAACGTCGACACCGCGGCCGCGTAGCCGTGGCCGCTGCTCCCTGCGCCAAACGCGGCACTCAGTCGTGCGCTCTTGGTCGCGCCGAGTCGCAAGATCTTTACGACGCCGGGGATGACACGGTCCGTGTAGGCGTCGAGCGGCTGCGCCCGCAGCAACTCGCGCAGCTGCGCCGCCAGTAGTAGACCGACTTCGGCGTCGACTTCTTCTTCGGCCGGTGGCGACCGCGACAGCGGATCCATCTCGTGGCGCATCCTGTCGCTGGGGTCGTGCTTCCGTAGTGTTCTCTTGTACGGGAACAAGCAATCGCGTTGGTATGTCCCAACAACAACGTGGGAGAATCCAACACCAACACGACGCCAACAACCAACAACCAACACAACTTCTCGCGTCTCTTGTCGGCGAAAGAGAGCGAAGAGAGATGGAGAGAGACGATGGAGAGCGACAGGGGGAACGCGAGTCGCTTCGCTTCGCCTGCTACGCCAGCGTGGGTGCAAGTGTGTGAGTGTATCTGTGTGTGTTGTGTGTGGGTGTTCCTTAGAAGGGGGACAGAGAGAGGTGTACCGTACCGTACCGACCTGTCCAGGTGGTGTTCTCTGGTGTTGTTGTGCTGGGAATGGAATCCGAAAGCCATGTGGTCCACGCTATCAGGATGCGCACCCATGAATCATGGGCCATCGAAATGGTGGGGTCCACATAGACAGGGACGTGACAGACGGCGCGTCACGATATTGCGGTGCGTCTGCTTCCACACATAAACGAGCCAATATGTACACTGTACGTGTGCAACGAACCGCAACGTGCCAGTGCATTTATTGGAGCGGCGATACAGTACTCACGATCTGCTTTGGACGATGCGATCGATGCTTTAGAGCTTATGCGAACGGAACGTGGTGTCGCCCATCTTGAACTTGAGCTTCTTGCCACGCAGTTGCTCGATGATTGCCGTGTCGCCCATGGAGCTCCCTCCTGGTCGCTTGAGCCCGGCACCTTCCTCGCCACGAACGCCAGGGAGACCACCTACGCCCGCACCCGACCCACCGCTCGCGCGGCTTCCATTGCTGTTCGTGGAGGCTCGGTTCTTGCTATCTTCCATAAGTAGACGCAGGCTTTCGTACCCGCCAGCCCAGCTCGGTGGCTTTTCCTGGACTGTGTGGGCAACCGAGATAGGCGTCGTGTCGCCCCAGACCTTGCGGAACAGCACGATCAGCGCGACACGCAGCCGCTGGTCGACTGCTGTGCCGGTGTTCATGATCTTCCACATCTCCTCCACAACGCGCTTGGCCGACGAACTGTCGTCACGGAGCCTCGTCAGGTTGGGCTGCACAAACATGTCGAGGATCTTGTCACGCTCAGGGCTGCTCAGAACAAACGAGGCCGGGTTCTTCATCTGGATGTGCATCATGGTCGCGAGCGTGTGGCTATGATCCCATGATGCCATGACTTGGGTCGCAACACTCGGAGGGAAACCACGCAGGCAGTTGAGGCAAACCTGCACGGCAAAGAGGCGAATACCAGGCGATTCCTCCACCTGCAACAAGCGGCACACCCACAGAAGTGCCGCTGAGGGACCGTACACGTTCGCGAGACTGTCCGCCGTGGCAGGGCCACGTCTCGAGGTGTTGCTCGGAGCGCGACCACTGGATGAACCATTTGTGTTCTTGTTCGGCGGACCACTTGGATCTTCGGCGAAAAACAATCGAATCACGCTCTCAATTGCGGCCTTTCGCACGTTGTTCGAGTACTTGGGCGACACATACTCGCTATACTTGACGAGTTTCTCGTCGCAACGTCCAGCAAGCACCAGGTTGCACAACGCTTCGAGGCAACACACTGTAACTGTCTGACAGTAGCTCGGTTGGACTTGGTCGTAGTGCAGGTATCGCAGGATCTCCTTCACCACCTTTTCATCACCGCTTGAGTTGAGTGGACGCTCCATGTCCAGCATCGAAAGTGAAATCACAATGTGACCAATGTAGAAGCAGTCGTCGGCCACCTGAGACTGGTCGTCCATCTCAACGTAGTTCTTCGAATTGTCGTTTTCACAAAGAAGCTGCAGCAAGAACGTCTCAATCTCCGGTGGCGACTTGCCGTTCTGCGCGCGGACCATCGCGAGTGCTCGTGGAATCGACTTCTTGATCTCATACTCGCCTGCGGCATAGTCTTGCACTTGGATTTGCTTGCTTGTGATTGATGCCTGCTGTGCTCCGAGTGATTCGAGGACTACCTTACCACCGGATGGCAAGAAATAGTTAGGGAGCGGCATGTCAGTCGTGCGATCGAAGAAGTGCTCCTTGAAGATGCGAAACAGATTGTGCATCGCTTTCCAGATTGGTAAATGCGTCGTTGCGTTCGTCAATGGCGCGTGAATAGACTGCCAGATTCCCAGCGAAAGCGCCGCCTCCGCACGAAGGCGTCGCGAGTGGGTCGTCAAGCCGCTCATGCACTCTGTCAGGACACGACACGACATCACGTTCGGCTTCTCATGCGGCATATGGTAAAGTGCGAGCGCACGAGCGGCATGCACGCGTGAGCCAACCTTCTTGTCTGACAACAACTGCTCCATCCAGTTAAAGTCGGGTTGATGCATGACGACATGCCGTAACCACGAGCAGCCCGTATCAATCTTGACCCAATAAACGGGCGTATCGTTCAGTCCCATGCCAGGGCCTGTCACAGAGACCGAATCATCTGCATCTTCGAGTCCTTGACGCTTTCGTCGCTTCTTGCGCACCTTGTTGTGGCACGGGAAATCCCACTTGTGGCGTTTCTGCTCGATTCGCTTCGAGTACGAGTACTCGCTGGTGTCTTCGACGATCGTAATCGTGATTGGCCCAGTGTACAGTTTGCCACCGGGCGGGACTTCCTGCTGAAGAACGATTTCCGCTTGCGTCTGCTTGCGATTGTACCAATAGCCGACGCTGAAAAACGGCATACCGGCTTCAAGGATCCACGTGCTCAGGAAAGCCTTGGTCAAATCTTGACCTGGTGCGCCTGCGATGGCCTTAACGATCTTGAGAAACGACATCGTCGAGAATGGCTCACCATGGGCACCGCTTCCAGACGATGCATCTTTTTCCTTTGCCTTCTCGCCATTCTCTTCATCTTCATCAACACTTCCATTCTTCTTCTCGTCGTTACCAGTGTCACCACCGTCCTCGCCTTTGCCGTTAGGCTCTCCATCCTTTGCTGCCGACTGACCTTGCCCACCACCAGAGACGACGCGCTGGATAGAGATACGTAGATGCTTCGCGCCGACGCGTTGTTCGATCATGTGCAACACGAGCGGTGCTTTGACCTCGAGAAATGGAAGTGTGGACGGATCATACTCGGCGTACACATCCACTTCAGACGAAAGCAGTGCCGGCGACTGGCGATCAGCAGTCAGCTCCATGGTCGTCAGAGCATCCATGCCGAGTTGGATACGGTAGCCATACTCTTCTTCACCGTAGACAGACCGCACGTAGACGTTGACCAGATGTCCAATCACTCCAATCAGCACCCAAGCGTCTTTCATCATGGCAATGCCGACAGCGCCACTGATCCAACTGCCGACCAAGCCCTTCACTTGCACGAGATGCGACGGCAACTCACGGTCAATGATACGTGCACTGTGGAGTATGTTCTGGTCGACAATCGACGCGCCAGCACAGTAGAGCAATTCCTCTGGAGGGTCTTCCACAAACACTTGTTGGTACGTTTTGAACGGGTACTTGGCGTTGAGAAACTGCTCGTAGTACTCCATCGTCGACGATAGCTTCGATGTCGAATACACGAGATCTTCAAAGCATTCAGGCAGCGCGAAATGCGTCATGCGCGGCATCTCCGGCGGCACGTACAGTCGAAATGGGCCAACCGCAAAGCCAATCGACGAGCAGTTCGTCTTGGTGTTGATCACATATCGAAACGACCGGTATTGGCCATCGCGATCGATCACTTGCTGCACCATTTGGCCGCTGCACACGGCCACACACCAGTACGGCACGGTAATCTCCAGCCGCATCGGACACACATCTTGCAACGTGTCGCGGCACGGCATCCACGAGCGTGCACCGTCACACAAGCCGCCAAAGGGACCGCAGTACGTGTACATGTGGGGCGATCGTAGCGCATTGTCTTCATCGGGGAGCAAGAACCGCATGCCGCCTTTCGGATCATTGATCTCGTACTCGACACGCACAACAATTGGCTTGTACTCGGTGGTGCTTTTGGGCAGTTTGTCAACATCCCACGCGTCGAGCACAATCTTGTTCTCGTCGCCATCGTCCTCGTCATCCTCGTCATTGTCTTCCTCCTCAGTCATCTCGTCGTCCTCGTCGTCGTCCTCGTCGGCTTCATCATCGGCTTCTTCACCATCCTCCTTCATCGCCTTCGCTTTCTTGTTTTTGCCTTTGCCTTTCTTGATCTTCTTTTTCTGTTGCGTTGGCTCGTCGTCGTCGTCGTCGTCGTCGTCGCCGTCGCCGTCGCCAACGGGCGTGATCTGCACGTCGCGCGGGATCTGGACCACGAGTTCGCCGTGTCGCGACGCAACGATCGCGCCACGGTACGACAAATCAAATGCCGCGAGGTCGCGGTAGGCGTCATCAAGCACTTCGGCGAGGAAATCCATTTGCTCAAAGCTCGCGTTGTGGCCGTCGATTTGTACGGCGCGCACTTTGAGCTGGCGCGCATGGAGCCGGACGATCCGCAATGGCGATATTTTCGGCGCCAACACGACTTCGACGACACCGACGACTTTCTTCTCCAGCAGCTCGACGCGCAGGAACGCGCGCTGCTGGAGATACTCAAAGTCGTTCATCGTCCCGCGTCCTCCCTTTCCGTGCCGTTCCTTCCCCCAGTGGGTTGGCGACTGTGGTGACAACAGCATGACAGCACAGACACAAACCCTGTTCTGGAAATTTTGAAACACCGGTATGGATACCGGTATGAGTGTCCTATAGTAGGAGCACGGCCTAAACCAGTACATGATGGCATGAAACGGCCGGATCTAATCTTACCCGGCCGTGCCATAGACGCACGTGGCGTCGGTGGGCGCTTGAGCACGACCGAGCACCGCACCGTTGAACCAGTTCACTAAGTTTTCTACTGGTACGACTCGCGACGCACCATGCCGCCGACGCTCGTCCATGGCGTCGACATCTCGACGCTCGAAGGCTGGATGGTCAAGATCAACAGCAATCCGTCCATGTTCGGCAAGAGCCACAGTCGGCGCTGGTTCCGTGTGAGCTTCGTGCCGGCTGGCAATGACCAGCGACTCATTATCTCGTACTCGACCAGCAAGTGCGTACTTTCGTCGTCGCGTCTCTTCCTTATTGACTGTGGTCTCACGAGCGTGAGTTGCTGGATAGAACCTCCAAGGAGCCACGTGGATGGCTGTACATTGAAGACGTCAGTGGCGTGTACTGCCGACGGGTGCGTTGGATCAATGGAGCGTCTGTGACACAGTCATGAGACTCACTCGCTGCCGAATTCCTGGCTTTCATTCACGTAGGACATGATCGAGGTCGTGTCGCCGGCACGGACGCTGCGGTTCAAAGGCGAGACGACCGTCGAGCACCGTCTCTGGTCCGACAGTCTTCACAAACTGTGCAACCCGCCCAAGGCGACCACAGCCGCCGAAGAAGCCGAAGAGAAACGGCTTGTCGCAGAGAGCGCGGCGCTCCATGAGCGTCAGCGGGAGCGGCTGCGCAGCCAGGACCGCGACCGTATTGCCGACCCAAAGAAAACCCGCGAGTTTGTCGACTCGAGTCGTGAGCACCACGAAGAGGCCAAGCCAACGACGAGGAAGTCGGTGGTCGAGACAGGCAGTGCGCGCGAGCCGCCGCCGCCACGACGTCGCGAGTCGTCGCCCGACCAGCGAGATCCACGTCGCCGGGACCGACGCAACAACAGCAGCGAAGCGGAGGAAGATGACGACGACGACCACAGCGGGTCGTCCGACGACGAGCAGCCATCGCGCAGGCGCCAATCACACGCGTCACCACGAGAGCGGAGCCCAGCCGACCACGCTTCATCAAGCCGGACGACGACCAAGCCACAGCGTGAACCATCACCTCGAGACCGCGAGCCATCGCCACGGTCTGCTCGGCGTTCGGACTCGACAAGGCAAAGTCCACGTGACGACGATGAGAGCGAAGAAGAGGATGAACGACACCGGCACCCAGACAGCGAAAAGGACGAGAGCGAGGAGAGTGAAGACGACGACGTGAAAGATGCAGTGCGTCGAGCAGGGGCACCGCTGGAACGCCGCCCGTCGCTGTTGGTTGCGAGCATCAAATCACTCTCGCCGGTCGTTACGACCCCTGCTCCACCAAAATCCACGGTGACGGACAATCGAGCGAGCGAGACCAAGGCCTCGACTGTGCAAACACGGGCGGCGTCTCCTCCGAGACACCGTGACGCAAAGGCCGCGTCGCACTTGGACGAGGACGACAACGACGAGCAGGACGCAGTGAGCGAGTGCGATGATGATCCCCAGAACGAGTCACCACGAGAGCAAGCCGCGCAAGAGGCGGTGCTGGCGTCGGACGTGATCAAGACCACGACGACCAAGTCGACCGACTACTTTGACGATGATGAGGAAGAAGAGGACGAAGAGACCAACAACAAGCGACGTCCATCAATTCCCATGGCAGCACAGCCGACACAGACCATCAAAGCGGCGCCAACGAGCGAGATTCGTGCCGACAATAACTTTGCAGACGACGATTGGGACGCTGAGGAGCCGACGCCTGCACCAATCACCAAGCATCGCGCGAGCCCGGAAAAGGTACGTGACGGCGATGGCGCCGACTGAGTACCCGGTGGATTATATCAGCTCACTCGATGTTGTGGCAATCATTCGTACAGCGAGCGAGCGCAGGGTTCGGTGGCGTCGCGGCCGACACCAACTTTGCAACAGAGGACTGGGACTAAATGATATGATAATAATCACGCTTGCCACAGGGTTTGGAAGAGGACCACGACATTCGACATTCCTTTTTCTGCTACCGGTTTTGCCATGAGCGAGGCAATGGAAGCTTCCATGTTCAACTCACTTCATGGTAGATTTTTGTAACGGGCTTGGGTGCGGCTTAGCAAGTTTTGTTGGCGACGTTCAGAGAGTTTTCCTCTCTCACACTCCGAGGCGTTGGTGGGGCAGAAAGAAATGCATTGATGGAGCTTACAGTGGTTGTGACTCAAAGAGTCAGCCTGGGTGTGGCATGATGGGTTAGAAAACTCCCGATCGACGTGTGCTCTTCGAGGCTGGATCGAAAGTGAGGCTGTGGGCGCGCTTCGCACTCGTCGTGCTGTTCTTATCTTGTGCCAACGGCCCCTTCGTTCCAGGAAAACTTGTTTTTGCTCCCTCCGTCTCAAAAACTCTCCCATCAGAGATCGCCTGATCGGCCCGTAGTGGGTTTTGAGGAGCGCATCGAAGCTGACCCATCAGCAGCCGATCGGTGCAAGTACGCGAGCCCTCTGGTCGTATCGCCGTCGAGCGGCAGCGTGTGAGGCCACGGATTTCGGCCCCAGCCGGCCAAGAATAGAGTCACTACTACGTAGTAGAAGCGTTTCGTGGTGTTGCCGTTGCGGTAGGAGGCCACGAAGAGGCGGCACAGCGGCGGCGTGGACTTCACGCGCTGAGCAAACACATTCCTGAAACAAAGTGGAGAACAGAAGAGCGCGTGAGAAGATACACGGCACACAGCGACAGATGGAAGCAGCGGACGCTACTGGACGTGCGGTTGGCACGTCACGGGGAACGAGGGAGGGAGAGCACACCGCGTCTCTTGTGGTGGCAGAGCATGAACAGCTTAGCGGTCTGATTCCCTATCATATTGGTGGAATATCAAGCGGCGTGGAGCACGAACATGCCGAGACCGTAGGAAGCGCTCTACGTAATGTTGCTTGGAGCCAAATCAAGGCGTCTAACCCGTCAGGATTCTATCGGATGTACTACCGTAGTTGTTATTCCAATACGTGAGAGCGAATAACGTTGCCAGGGTCCAAACGATACTGGATCAGGGAGTTCCCGTGGACGCGCGCGATGTGGTACGCTACTGTGGAAAAGAAATCGAATCCCTTACCTCGTCACCGCGGCAGCCGTGCTAACGCGCATGTGTGTTGGGTTGAAACTCTGTAGATCGGTCGCACGCCGTTGCACCACGCAGCCGAATTCGGCTGCGACGATATGGCAGCCTTGCTTCTGGATCGCGGCGGCGACATGGATGCGACCGACAAGGTACGATGGAGATCGATTTACGAACTAACTGCCCATGATGAGGTTCCAACAAGATGAATTGATTGATGGATCAGGAGCAAAATACTCCGCTGCACATGGCTTTACATCGCTTCCACATGCCTTCCGAGGACGGGCACACGAGGGTTGCCGGGTTGCTGATTAGCCGAGGCTGCGCCACGGATTTGCGGAATCATGTACGATACCAGCACATTTGATCTGAACTAGCGCGGCAGCGTACGACCATCCGTCCATCCGCAGTCGCCAGCCACTGACAAGAGAGTATACTGACAGTTTTGATTCTTTCTTTGATACGGTTTGATCTTATACCAGCTCGACGCCACACCACTGCATGTCGCATCATCGAACGGCCATGCGGGAGTCGCACGGCTACTGCTCGATCGAGGCGGCAAAGCGGATATGCGCGATCGGGTACGGTCTCTCTGCATCGCCGTTCGGGCGGCAGATATGGCTCAGGGTGACGCGTTGTGTGCTAATCGCTTTGTGCTGGTGGGCAGTTTGGCTACTCTCCGCTGCATCACGCAGCTCAATACGGCCACGAGGAAATCGTCGGACTGTTGCTGGACCGTGGATTCGATATTGACGCCGTCAATCAGGTACGACCTGCCGGTGCATGGTATTGAACACGAGTGAAAAGGGCGACTCACAAGGTGTGGGTTGGTGTGGTCGAATGGCTTGACTTTGACTTTCAGGACGACTGCACGCCACTGCATTTGGCAACGGCGCAAAGTCGCGTTAAGATCGTTCGATTGCTGCTGGAGCGAGGCGCGAACGCGAACGCGCGAGACCGAGTACGGCGAGAGCAGATTCGACGCGGTGTCGTACACGATTGACTCACACGGTGGGCTTGCATGCGTGATTTGACAGCACGAAACGACTCCGTTACAAGTAGCAGTGCTGCAGTGCCATTTGGTCCTCGTCCAGCTTTTGCTGGATCACAACTACCGGAACGACAAGTGGAACAAGGTACGAATCGTTGTCTGTGTGCACAGGGGCTGATCCGCTGATAACCCAACGCTTCCTGTAGGAGACCAGTGCAGCACTGCTAGCTTTTGCTATCGGTTGTTGCGACCCCACTGACTTTAAAGACTCGTCAGCCATTGAGGTACACTGCTTGAGGGAGGTACCCGAAGGTGTTTGTATCAACCGACTCGTGCTGAGTCGTCATTTTTGTGGCAGCGCGACCGGATCTATTCAGCAGCAGCCACACTCATATCCCAGCTGAACGTGATTCAACTGCTCATCAGAAACGGAGCTCCGTGCCCATCGACAACATTGGCGTTGCCTCGGAACACAACGGCCGTGCGACACCTCGTGATCACCATCATCGAAGGATGGCTAGAGCAGCGAGACCGTGGTGTTCCGCTTTCGACCATCCCGCCCGAAGTACTCGACGCAGGCGCCCAGGACGTACGGTCATTCTTCAAGTTTCTCAAGCACGCCGGCAAGAGCTACCGTCAGAAATTGTGCGTCATTGGGCCCAGCAGTTGGGGCAAAACGAGCTTTATTAAGACCCTCACACGAAACAAAGCCACGCAGGAACGAGCCGACACACGCACCATCGGCATTGACCGATTCACGTGGGCGTTTGCGACGCCAGCGACCGAGTCGTCTCCTAGTCTAGTGTACGAAGTCTCAGTATGGGACTTTGCCGGCCAAGACGAGTACCAGTCTGCTCACACGATGTTCTACTCCAAGCGCACGCTCTACGTCGTTTGTGTGAACCTCAAGGTCTATACAGACAAGCTCAAGCAGTTCAAGATTACAACCAGCGGCGACGCCCACGACGACATGGACGCGTTCTTTGACCAGATGATCTACAGTCGCATTCGCACCGTGTGTGCACGCGAACCCGAGTCCGAGTTTGTGTTTGTGGGTACGAAGTTAGACCTCGTGCGCGACCGAAGCGGCAGCGTCAAGCGTGTGGGTGACGATCTGCTGGCTCGTATTCGCCAACGAGACGCCAACGAAATGCGAGAGCTCGATCGCATGATCACGGAAGCGAAAGGAGATACGGTGGTCGATACTACAAGCACGCGGGAGGCAGCGACACCGAGCAAGCTCGCTCGCCTCGAGCAGCTACGGCACCAGCGACCAAAATTTGTCTCCCACACATTTGTGGCCATGAGCAGCGCCGACAAAAACGGCCTGGCAAAAGTCCGAGACGAGCTACAGCGTTGTATCGTTGCGAGTGACTCGGCGTTTTTGATGCCGGCGCCGTACACGAACGTCGAGCGATTTCTCCGCAACCTCGTGCGGGATGCAAAGCAAGAAGAGTCGGTCACGAATCAGATCAACAAGGTCTTTGTAACCCCTGAGAATCTGTGCAAGATTATTCTGGACGATCCACAGTTTCAGGAGCTCGAAGCCAACGGCGTCACGTCCATTTTGCACGTGCTGCATGCACTCGGCGATATCTTGTGGTTCGATACCCACGGCAGTGAGCTCCGCGACGTTGTGTTTCTTAGTCCGGATCTCGTGATCGATTTCATCCGCAAGATTATCAACCATGAACTCGGCGAGCAGCGACCCGGGTGTTTCTCATGGCTCGGCTCCCCACGAAGCCTCAGTCAGCTAGAAAAGGCGGTCAAAGCTGAAGGACGGATCGCCCATAAACTGCTTCAGTCGCTAGCACTCTGGCGCGACGTGAAGGACGACACACTGCTGCTGCAGCTCAAGAAGCTCTTGTTCCACTTTCAGCTCGCGTATCCCGCCGGCAGTAAGTCGCTGGCGTACGACTCGGATCTGATTGTACCAGTCTATTGGAAGAAACAAAGCACCAAGAAGTCCATTGTGTCACGATCGCTTCTGGTGAACTCATTCCCGGCGTCTGTGACCTGGGAGTACGAGTGCCGTAACGGACTCCCAGAGAGCGTCTTTGACCGACTCGGTGTCACGAGTTACTCGGCGATCTACTCGAGCACACGCTACTTCTCGCGACACGCGTTCGGCGTCCAGACCGATCAGTACGTTGCTGAAGTCTCGAGACAGGAAGCCGGTAGCAACACAGCGACCGCGTACCCGACGCTTCGCTTGACGATCCAAGCAGCATCACAGCGACTCGCCTGGAAGCAGCTCATGTGGTACGTGATCAGTGTCGAGCGTGTGCTCGAGGCGTACGCGGGCGTGTGGGTCGTTCGGTATGCCGTGGCAAAAGACGGTCAGCGGTATCCGCTCGACCAACTGCTCGACGAACGACAGGTACGCGCCGCCGTGGAGGTCGCCACTGAGGCAGATGATACGGCAGACGACGCGGGTGCCGGGGAGCTGCTCCCGCCGTCGATGGACTGGTTCACGAAGCGAACGTGGCTCCAAGTGGGGACGAAAAAGAAATCAGAGGACGACAATCGCTCGTCTGCCGAGACCGCGGATACCTCGTCGAGTGACGTCAGTTTAACGGTCTACGAGAAGCTGATTGAGAAGCTCGACGAACTCAACCACGAGCGAAAACGCGATCTCCAGGCCGGCTTCACGGATTTGAAAGACGCGATGATCACACTGTCGGCGGCAGAAGGGAATCGTCGCGACTATCCGGCGCTGTGGACGATCGAGTACCGTGAAGAGGCGCTCCAGTCGATCTACGAGCTCAAGTTCCGCAGCGAACTGAGTGGGAAATGCTTCCACGAGCACACTCCGATTGTGTTGACGGTCGCAAACGGGTTCTTTAGCAGGCATGGCGTGGCCATTCAGGTACGTCACTTTAGACGGCGCTCCGAATCTCTTGATAGTGACAAGTCTAACGAGACACTTGACGTCATCGACACAGATGGGCTTGTCGGTGCTGTGTGCGGTCATCCCCGATATGCTCGGCAAAGGTGCGCTGGAGTATCTCGCGTCCGGTACGTGATCGTAAACTTGTGAGGGCATCTGGACTAAACCTGACGGTCTCACCTATCTAAATTTCGTACCTATCGTAGCCGGTAGTGAGCAGATTGACCGATCCATGCAAGTCCACAGCCTCGTCGACGGATTGGAGCTCCGTGGCAACAGCACCGTCGACATGGAGACGAACCGAACGCTCCCGCCCAACGCGTGCGTCGCGCTCCTTCGCGACTTGCTCAAGATGACAGACGACGCGTTCGATCCGCTGCGCATGTCAACCATCTCAGGACTCGAGTGCGGCATCCACCGCAAAACCTTGGTCCATGTGTGGGCGCATCGTGACGAGTTGGAGGCACGCTGTGAAGAGTACCGCATTCGGAACGACTACTCCGTTCCTTCCACGAACGACGTGAATCAGTCCACGTTGAGAGAGGCCAAGCCAACACATACGGCAGCTGAGGAAGAGAAAAAGGATGTGGCAGATCTTCCCCAGCCGCCTCCGCCAGTTGCTCCGGTGACAGGTGGTAACCCACCGACGGATGCTGTGTCTCCTCCCGAGCACGCGATAATCCTGAATCCTCCGAGCCTTCCTAGTCTCGATACCTCGTCACCCGCTGTCGTGAAGGACCACAGCCCAACCGAAGTTATGCTCGAAATCATCGGAGCCAAGAACCTTCCTGACGTACGACTCATCGGCACGCAGAGTCCATTTTGTCAGTGGAAGATTGTGGATGCTGAAGGTGAGACCGTCGCGGCCGCGCAGACCCACCCTCATCTTCGCGGTGGGAGTACTCCCGACTGGCGCGGTCAGGCCTTCGTTATTCGCATGCCACCGACGATGAAGACACTCAAGGGCTGCGCATTTGTGGCGACCGTGAAGACCGAGACGGCCATCAGCTCGTCCATCACGTGAGTGTATATTTCGTCGGCGACGCTAAGAAGCCCTGCATGTTGACGCACCCAATTGGTTTGATCTATAGGGAGATTATCGGCGAAGGAAACGTGACGCTGAGCGATGCTCAGGTGACCGCCGCGTCGTCAGGCACGCGAAGCGACTTTAGTGTGCTGCTGCTATCACGAGGTGAACCAGCCGGCACGCTCACAATTCAACTGCGCTTCTAACATGTAGATGCAAGTAAGAGCGAGATGGTTCTTCACAGAGGGCTTTTGTAGGGAGGCGGAAAGCCTACCATCGCTTATACACCACAGGTGGATCTCTTCCTCTTTCTTACGCACTGGCCGCGACGCGGTCGTGCTCGTCTTCGTGGCGCAGCGTCAGCGTGCGGATCTCAAAGCTCTCGGCGTCGTTGTGTTCCTGTTTGCTGGATCCACTGACTACGCGGCGATGGAGCGCAAACGGTGGGAACGTCTTCTCGTCCAGCAGCACGCGTGCGACACTGTGCGGATCCGTGATCGCAGCGAGCGGGTCATTCTCGGTTCCGTTCGGTGACACCGGCCACAGCAGGGCGAGCACGAGCGCAGCCACCAGTACGATGCAGCCCGCAAACGTGATCCACGCGCTGCTCGCTGGGATCGAGAGCCGCACGTCGACGCGCTGGACATTGCCGTCGAACGCAAGTGTCTGTGCCGTCGCGGAGAGGCGGACCACGTCGCGCACGACAGCGTCTTGAAAGAGCAGGAACATTCCGGCCGTGTAGGTCGCAAGCAGCGGATGTTCAATGTACAAGTGGTTATTGAGCACGAGCTGCAGCCGCATGGCACGGATCACGGCAGTGCAGACGCCGAGCACATCCGGCCGCGTCAGTGTCCCGATGGTATCGGCGTTGTGGGCCATCAGGATATCGCCGGTCGTGTCCTCGCTGTCGCTATACTGCTCATTGACGCGTACGAGCTGCAGCGGGTTCGGCCGTGCATCGACAATGTTCGTAAAGTCCAGCGGCTGGAGGCGCCGCAGCGGGAGCGCAGTGGGACCGACGACTATTCTCTTGGCGTCGCCTGGCAATGCGTACTCGAGGGCCGAGCAGTCTTGTTGTGCATTGGCGTTGCAACTTGCGTTGTACGTGTCGTTCAGCCGCGTGTACTGCCAGCTGAGACGGCCAAACGTGACCGCGTACGTCTGGCGCAAGTTGCGGACCTTGACAGAGCCGCCGTCCGAGTCGGTGTTGACCATCGAGTCGACGCGGAGTCGCTTCCCAACGCCGACCATCAACAGCGACGTATTGGAGACCGTGTCGCAAGCAATCTCGAGGTGACTTCCCAATTCGCCGGCTTCAGCTCAAGTGACCTTCACTCCCCAGCCCCTTCCCCTAGCGGGAAGGCTCCCTCCGGCTCTCTACAAGCGGCCACGTGTCCCAGGGAAGTCGCCCATACTTTAATCAAGTGTGGGTCGGCA